>UXUI01010014.1:1082-11900 GCA_900576705.1 Enterobius vermicularis
TTAGTGGTTACAAAAATTTATTGAGTTTAATGCGAGAAATGTAAAGAATGAATGACATTTTTTTGTTTTTTATTGCCAGCAATAGATCACTGTAATAGTGGCGTATTAGTTGCTGCTCTTGATGATATGTCAACCTGATAACATCAAATCTGCTGTATATAAGCAAAATTTTGTTCAGTAAAATTTTGGCTGATCAATTGATTGTCAATGGATGTAATATTATAATATTAAAATTAATTATGATAATGATGATGAAAATGATATTGACGATGATGATGATGATGATGATGAATAAAATAAACAATTTAAAGGTTTATAACAAAAAAACTTAAAAAGTTTATCAGATCTGTTCAGTTGAATGATGAATACAACGTTAAAACTAATTAGCTCAAAATACCAATTTATTTTTTCTCAATAATGTAACATTCTGAACAATTAAAATCAAAGAACGATAGCTGAAGAAATGCTATTCTTTCCAGCCAATATTATTTTGTTGGTCAGTCAATTCAGCAGAACACATTACTTAATAGAAGAATTAAAAGAAAAAATAAAGAAGGACAAAAAAGAAAAAAAAAAAGCACTCTTGAAAACTTCATGAAACATTACAGTAAATTGCTACCGAATAGCACTTAGCATTCAGCGGAAAACTGTTTGATGCTGCACCACACTTTTAATGATGGGTAACGACGGTGATAGAAACAAGAAGAAAGTTCCGGTTTTTTTCTTCTTCTTCAGGTTTACTATTTATTATTGACGGGTCAAACACCAATCAATTTTAAGGCTTTCAAATGTAACGACACTGTTTGACATCAAACAAATAAAAAAAATTTCTTTTTTTTTATTTATACTTATATACTGTTCATTTTTTTTCTTCTTTTCTTCTGTATGTGACAAAATTAATCTACCGAAAGTATTGAAAAAAAAAAAATGATAGATAAAAAAAAGAGATGAATGCTACTGAAAAAAATTCTTTACCACTTTTTTTCTGATGATTTTTTTTTTCTTTTTTCTTTTCGTTTCACTTTTATTTATTTATTTATTTTTTTTATTTTTTGGTGAGCGTAACAAATTACGCATTTATCAGTTAGTAAAAAAAAAAAGAAATTTTTTTTTTCTTTTCTTCTCCTTTTGATCGCTAAAAGATTATTTTGCTGTTGCTGTTGGTAATAATAAAGAAAGTAAGGGAGCTGAAAACAAAAACAGATAACCTTGAACATTTTGTCTTCACATTTTTTTTTCCTATTTTTATTTTTTTATTTTTAGACAACAGCTAAATTGAATACTTTGTGTTGCCAACGTTTATTTTTATAGCTGTTATCACAACCATTTTTTCCAATGATCTATAGAAATCAGTTAAGGCGTAAAACCCTTTTTTTTTTTTTGGTTGCCAAATTTTCCATGCAAAAACTGTTTGAAAAGAAAAAAGCTAGAAAAAAAAGTAGAGAAAAGGTTTTATTTAGGCTATATACTTCGCTAAAAACTCATTGAACAAATACCAAACATACATTATGCATTCTGTCCTCCCCTAACTATACACTACTCTGCAAGTTTTTTTAGCTATAAACCTTATGAAACTATCCAAGGTTATCGCAGTTTTTTGCAGTAACATATAATCAGTCTTCTATAATTAATGATAAAATAATTCAAAACAGAAAAAAAAGGTACTGTCATTAAGTTTTAGAATAATTTTTGCTCCTCTTATAAACATTGCACTCAATGCCAATATCCAACATCAATAATGAATATTCAAACAGTAATAATAAGGATTAAAAAAGTTGTAAAAGAAGTTTCAAAGAAATGATTGAAAGAGGTGCAAAAATATGAAAAGAAAAAAAAACTAAGTAAAAATATACAAGCAACTTAATTGTACTTCCTGTAATTTCTAAGAAACTCTAATCTAAAGACTTGAGAGTTTAATTGTGCTGTAGTTGATAAATGATTACCGGATAAACTGGTACGATAAAGTCTGAATACATCAAATCTGTTTCTTCCAACAACCCAACAAATAGCTTTCCGCTGTAACCGCAAGCAAAATATAACTGGTTTTACAGTTGCTCATATTTTCTATAGTTTATTATAATCATCAATTTGATCTCTAAAATATGTTTTTGTGGTAAAGTTGCATTACTTTGGCAAAAAACCACTTGACCACAACAGCGAAAAAAAAAAAGCAACAAAAAATGTATTTTGAAAAAGTTAAAAAGAAGAAAAACAGAAATGGAAGACGAGATGAGGCTCAAAAATATCTTTTCCTTAATTATATGTTCCTTTAAAATTATCTGGTTTTTCTTCTATTTTTTTTTCGACCGAAATATTACTTTAAAAACCCTTAATGTATACCCAGCAATATCCGTATCAGTTCTGTTCAGTTTTAAGAGCCGTCACTAGAATTCATCTTGTCATAATCATTTATACTGTAGTTTCAGACAGAAAAAAAAAAGGATGAGAAAGATTTTAATTTGAAATAATATATTTTTTTTGCTCTCTATTTTTTGAGATTTTTAATTATATCAGCAGCAGTCAAATATGACATTATTTTACAGATCTATTTTTGCACTCATTTACCCCCCTCCTTCCCAAACTCCTTCCTTCAATGTACCTCGCTCAATTCTATTTTCCCATTCAAATTATACGATAAAGTTGAAAATTCAAAAAAAATTCCCTACTCTTTATTTGGTTGCTGGTTTTTCTATAGCTAATGTTTGCAAAAAAATAAAAGAACTGATGTAAAATTTCGCCTGTTTAATATTATAGCTGCTCTACTACGTAGATGCATTATTTGACAATTCAAATAGCAATTTTACAAAAATTTTAATAATTCTGACAATATTTATAAGTCAAAAAAAAACCACTCTTTTATCTGCTGTTTTTTATGCAATAATTGTTTGCGAAATAATTTTTTAAAAAATACTTTTAATTTCCTTGTCCACTTCAGTAATAGACAGAATTTAGTCCGTAAAAATTTGCCACTAATCATCTTTTTTTTTCTTCATTTACAAAAAATCTGTTTGAAAATATTTTCTACTTAAATAACTTTTTTTTGCTCAATTAATAATATCAATAATATGACATGAAAGATTTTTGCATATTCCACCTTAGTAACGTCAAAAAACCCCTGCCAGTATACTTAGTTTAACAAAAAAAATTAAAAATAAAGATTTATATCCGTTATTGTCCAAAAAAGAATAGAAACAAAAAATACAGTTCCATTTATGTACTAAATTTTTTTTTGTTGTTGTTTGCTAACTTGTTTCTTGCTGTTTTCTATAGTCTAAAAAAAACTTACAAACCAAAAAATAATGGTAGCAAAAAAGTAATAAGAGATATATTAAATGTAAGGGAAAGATTGTAACAAAAAATTTCGACCGTAATTTCAATTTCTCCTACCATCTTTTAAATGAGTTCTTAGTCAAAATTGTGCATCTATATACACTGTTATTCTATACAATAAAAATGTTCAAACTTTGACATCAACCCATAGCAGACCCCACTAACGCACTGATCAAAGTTTTAATAACGGTTCAGAAAACAAGGTTTCTTTCCTCAACTAAACAAACATCTAACGCTAAATTCTAATCAGATATATATGTACTTTTTTTTACTTAAGCGACTAACGATGTTACCATATCAGTAATTTAATGAACAATTTTATGGACTGGAATTGTTTTAGTGATTTTTAGCTGCAACAATATTTATACACTATATACAGTATAAAGAAAAATATATATATATTTTTTTAATCAAAGATTTATATATATATAAAAAATATATATATATATATTTATAAATAACTACCAACTAGTTTTCATAATAAAAAAAAGTGACGATATTAAAAAATGTAATGTTTTATTGTGTTTGTAAAATTGTAAAGCACCAACGCTTGAATAAAAAATGCTCAAAAAAAAAAAAATTAAACATTAAATTTTTGGCTGTTATAATTCAAACAATAATCTTAAAGCGAAAATTGTGCATTATTTTTTTTTTCGGACTGTTGACGGCCATACCCGATTTTTTAGGCGCGACAATTTGGAGTTGAGCGAAAATGCAGAATTCAACTGCATGTTGCTTTGCGGTATGCTGATATCAGACAATACTGTTTTTACAGCATAATTAGAAAAATTTATGCTGCAGTTGTTGTTCTGCGATTGCTGAAGTTTTTTTTGTTTCTGCTAAGGAATTTTTTTTAGTCATAGTGACGCTATTTGTGGAGATAATGCACCTGATGGGTGCTCTACGCTTGTTTCCTTTTTTTCTTCCTTTTTCTTTTTTTTGCCTCTTTCCATCAAGAATCTTTCTCGTTAAGGTGTTGTAACGTTCTCTGTACTGTTACTTTAGTTTTTTTCGTCGGTCACCAGGTTTGTATGTCAGAACTTTACTTTATTTCTAGCAACATTGTTTTAAGCAGTCACCATCTTACCTGGGTGAGATACCGAGATGTCAACAGTTCAGCCATCGTCATCTGTGACATCGTTTTTCCGACAGCACATTATCACTGCGGCTGCAATTGCAGGAGCAGCAGCTTTTGTTGGCTACTGTATATATTTTGATCATAAACGTAGAAGTGCTCCAGATTATAAACAGAAAATCAGAGAAAGTATGATTTTTTTTGTCTTTACTTATTTTACTACGTAAAGTGTTTACTGAGTATCTTAGGATTTCTAAAAGTAACAATGTGCTCTTGTAGGCTGTGTGTAGAACTTTTTGCAAAGGAGAGTAAATGAAACCTCAACAATTTCTAGACTTGAAGTTACAACTAATACTGTGATGTGGTTGCCTGTAGAATTTTGAAACTATAACGCTCTTTGGATGTTTCCTATGTTGGGGAATAGTCATCTGCTCTTCTAATACTGTTAGATTTTCCAGTTACAGTGATTATTACAGACGAAAAATCGGGATTTTTAATCAAAGAAAGTTGCTTAAGGAATTCGTATGAGTTGAGCTGCCTGTAGAGATGTTACCTAAGGGGTATGCAGTACCTTTAAGGTTGTGCTTCTTTGGGAAAAAAAAATAAAAAAAGAATTGACTAGCTTCAGTGTTTAAGCGCGAGAGCTGCGGTTAACAAAACGTCAAAAGTTTTACGTATTTTAAGCCTTGCTCTAATTCCGGTCATGAACTCGTCTATTTTTTCAGTGTGGCTTTGTTTGTATTGAGGACTTTTTGTACAAATTTGATAGTTTTGGTAGGGTACCAATAGTTTTTTTTTTTTGGAGGAAAAGTGACCATTGGTGTCAGAAGCTTCATAAATTTTAGATTTTATGAGCAGTTAACTTTTCGCTCTAATATGGTTAGCTTTAAATCGTTGTTCTGCTTGGAAGTTTCTAGTGCAGTTTAGTGCTCTTGAGATAACAACGCTAACTTCTCGAAGTTGCTCAAAATTGGACTTCACTTTGCACATTTGTTAACTTTGAGAACTGAGTGCCACAAAAGCGTTTAAGTCATTTCTGATTACTTCTTGAGCGAAGCTAGATTAATTCGAAGCGAAAGGCATAATAAAATGAGCAGTTATGATTGCATAGAGTTTTATACTTGGTCTTTCCAGTTCTTCATGCCTTTCTTTTAGATCGCCGTGCTGCTTCAAAAGCTAAAACTTCTAATAATTATGGAGGAACTCGTTCCCTTCCGAATCTCCGGAACCAAACTGAAATGCAAGCGTTTTTCTTGCAAGAAGTCCAGTTGGGAGAAGAACTGATGTCGTCAGGTGAGTGAGTTTTTTGGAGTTTAGTTAAAGTAACTGAACAAACTTCTAGGTGGTTTACCGTTCCAACTAAAATCTTCACTCCATTTTGTTATTTATTTCGAAACAACGGAATGAGATAAAATTAGTTCTGGTCGAAGAAACACATTCTTACCGATTTCCAAATGACATATTTTATTTATTTATCTGTTTATGTATTTTTTTACTTTTTTCTCATTTCGTATTTTTTATTTAATTATTTATTTTTTTGAGGTAAAGAATCACAGGTAGTTTAGCAATTTTATGACATTTTATTTTTTTGACCTATTAGGCTATAATTATTTTAGCGCAATTTTTTATACAATTTGTGTTCTAAGTTTTTAAACAGACTTTTGTGATTTTTTGCATGCTTATTTGTTTTTTGCTGCACAGAAATCTATCATTCATTTTCTTTATGTCAGGAAAAGGTTAATTTGTTTTTTTATGATGCAGTATTGTAGGTAATATTGAGGAAGGGACAGATCACATCTGTAATGCCATAACAATCTGTGGTGAACCACAGCAGCTTCTTCTAATTTTCCAGCAGACATTCCCACCCGAACATTATGCTCTGATTACTCAAAAGCTTCCGGAGGCCAGAAAAGTAAGCGCCGATGTTTTGTAGTCTGTTATTTAATAGATAATTTAATAGTGGCATCCGTGCTGTTTTTTCACCTTTCTATTAAATCAATACTTCCAGCGTCTCGAAAAAATGCTTCTTACAAAAGCTGCCGAAGAAGCGCCACGTGGATCAGCAGAAGAGGGTGGTCTGAGTGCAGCACCGAGTGGTATGATTGACGAGGAGGTCGAATGACCTGTCAGATTCAGCTCTTTCTTTTTTTTGGACATAGTATTGGTAGTGATTCGTTCGTTTAGTCTACTATTGCGGTTTATGTCAGTTCTTCTTTGGAAGGTATTTCAGAGGGATAAGATGAGGGAAATATGGCATACTAATATCTGTATATGTCTTTCTTGACAATGTATCAATTTTGAGAATTTAACTTGTTTTGTTTCTTGAAAAAGCTCTAGTCTTTTTCTTTTTATCGGCTTACTGTAGAGGTTTTAAAATGTTTTTCTTGTTTATTAATCTCTGAATCATTTTTGTTTGTCAAAAAATGCTGATGCAACGACTGTTTGGTGCTTTTAACTTTAATGATGTCCGTGTTAAATTTAATTGGAAATTGTTCTTTTATGGAACAAGGCTTTTTAATTTCACGGTTTTTCAGTTTTCATTTATATCAGACATTAGGAGTCCCTAAGTTTTATCAGCTGACAATTGCCATTTTACGGTTGATTTTTCTTTTGCATTCCTTCTGAAAGTCTTAGATGAAAGAGACCTATATTTTTGGCATAATCTTTTGGTATACTGAGGCAGGGTGCTTTACAGACGCTTCCGAAGTTTTTCGCCTGTACTCGGATGGAGTTTTTGCATCCTGCAACATTCACGAGCAGTGGTTCGATCATTACTTCCGCAGTTATATTAGGCACTCCCGATGGCTGTTAGCTGTAGCGCAGTGGAGGAGCGAAATGCCCATCCTTTAATTGGGTTCCGATTTCCTCGGTGACGGTGTGCTTGTTGAAGTCGTCTGAAGTTTCACGATTTGGTTGAAACATTTGAAGAGTCCAAGTTCCATGCTTGTCTGCGTCCTCTGAGCCTGACGCAGGGCCGGTGTGTTGGGGAAGCTTGGTGAGGCTTGTTTGTTTGAAACTTTGATTGACAAGTAGGTAGCGTGAGATAGTTTTTAATCAATTTCTACACTGTGCTGAGTGCGGTTGTGGGTATGCTTTCGGTAGCAACAGTAAAACCAAATCTCTTTATGTACAGTACGATTCGCTCACATTTCAGTATCGTCATACAGTATATAATCATTCCATTAGCTGGAAGTTCACTTCGCTTCCTGACAATGAGGTTTCTTTTACATCTTGATAAGTTAATTCTCTAACAATCAATCAGAAAGCGTAGAACAACAACCAGCAAGGGATGTGAGGTCAGAGATGAATAACAACCTCAAAAAGCGAACTAGAGACACAGATCTCGAAATGGGAAGAAACGAAAAAATAAAACACGAGTCGGGTGAAATTCCAAAAAAAAAAAAAGTATAAAAAAAGTATAGTAAAACGAAATTCTTGTCCGTCAAAATGTCTTGCACTGTATCGGAAATTTCAGCTTTAACCGTGAATTTAACAACAATAGTTGCAACAATACTCTACAAACAAAATTTTGCCCGTAATGAAAGGTCACGTAAGAGAACTACCAAGAAATATACACAAGTACAGGAACAATGCGAAAAAAATCACATTTTGGTTTTGGCTTGTCATAGAATCTAAAAGCGTCTAAAATTCGATTCTTTCCGTTTCACGATACTTCGACTGTAAGTAGACACCGCGAAGCATCAGAAACAAGCCGAGCAGTGCAAACCCTCCAACTGTAAGATAAAATGTTCATTTAACAAACGTTGTCGGTTGCTCAATATAAAAAGAATAGTTTTTTAAAACAGTTTAAAATATTCGGTCTAACAGCGAATTGAATAATATTAAAAAAACAGAAATCTTCATATTAAATTTCTTGTATTGAAAGGAGGGTAAACATACCAGCAAAAAGATAGACGTGAGACGATTCGTTGAAAACTGTCATGATCACTGTAGCTAAACTTATGCTAGTCAAAACTGCAAATAGTCCGATGAACATTTGAGAAAGCGCCCGAATTCTAATCTAAATTTTTGTTCATTTGAGATCTGTAAACTGTTAGTTCTTTTAACGACTGCGGACGAAGCAGTTCTCAGTTTTATATGGTTTAGTGGTTATTTTCTGTTACTTTTGTCGCTGAATAAAATTTTACAGATTGGTATACGTATACAGTTAAGAAGAGATTTTAGAAACCAAAACTTACATAATGGCCGATCGATATTGGCTTATGACAGAAGGGGCATTCTACCAATCCAAACGGTCTGTGGTACTGAAATAAAAAAACGTCACGAGCAAGTTAGACCTTTGAAACGAGTCCTACCCAACAAGTTCTTAATTTCAATTTTTGGAGGAGGGAGATAGAAGAAAATTTAATGAACAGCATTTCACAAGTAATGTTATTTTAAAGATTGAAACCAAATATACGGTAGGTACTAAAAACTTATTTGTACTCCAGAAAAAGACACTACATACCAAAAATCTGCCTTCACAGTAAGGGCAAGCATATGTAGGCCCTGGTGTATTCTTTGGGTACTCTGTTTTTATCAATTTGGGGCCTGAAACATCCGGTGTCACTGCAGAAAGCCAAAAAAGGAACAACTTTGCACTATTATTTTACATTAAAAGCTTGACAAACTTCTATGACTTAAATCTTTACTGTTTTCATCCATCTTTTTAAACATATTTTCCATTCATTCAATTACAGAACAGAAGTCTGTTATAACAAAACACGAATAACTGTGTCGCCACCTGCCGGATAAGGAGGTAGTCTGTCAAAGGCAGGAGGAGGTTCCGGTGGCCAAGGCTGATGCTTGGTATCAGCCGGTGGTAAGCATGGACTCGTCAATGTGTACGCCGGTGGCGGATGATTCATCTCATTTTGGGCGAACACTACCAAACGATCTGCAAATAAGCAACAAATAATAGTCTGACTTTTTTCGATCTGTCAACATATGTGCAAATGAAGAACTTTATAACCAATACAACGCATAAGTTTACGGCAAATGATTCTTCACACGGAATTGCAAAGATTTGATAGGTTTGTTTGTCCAGAGTACAGTTAACTAGAGCTTCAAAACTTTTGTTCTTCTTCTCCCATCCTACCATATTATATGAAGAATGGAAAAAAACGAAGTTCAGATTGAAAAAAAAAATGCCGACAAAAAAGAGAAAAACGACATTGCATTTTGTTAAAGTTATTGTCAGTTGATAACAATGAACTTAAATATCCATTGGATGACCGTAACCAATATCAACCAGTAAACCGCTGTTTTACTTTTTCTTTTATCAAACAGTAATTTTATTGCTGAGGAAAAAAAATGCATCAGAATCGTTGTCATTTCTTCTGATGATAAAAAAAGATCTTTTAAACTGTCAAAAAAGATGTGATACAGCAGCTGACCAAATGCTGTCTTCAATGATTAGGTGGGAGATTGAAAGTTGCAACTTTCTAAGAACGACAAGCGATTAGTGTACTCGTATTCGCTTTTAGCCACTGATGTCGTCAAAGAATTTTTTTTAGCTTTTTTTCTCCTTTTATACGCCACGATAAAGCAGAATGCAATTAAAAAGCACAAAAATGTGGGCAGTTTCCCTCTATATATCTCAGCATAATGCATAAATTGTCCCTTACAAGCCTGAAGACGATGCAGTAAAGCAAGTCTTTTTTTACTCTAAAGCGTTGTTCTTCTTCTACTCTAACTATGAAATTTTTAAGATGAAACTAAACAGCATAGACTGAAAATCTCTTAAATAGCAGGATGTGATACATCACTTATCCGTCACCCAGAGATAACTGTACGTGAAAACCAAAGTTTCAACAACTATGATCTATCGAAAAAACTAACGCGGTGGCAGTTGACTAAGCAATGTCAACGATAAAGTTTAACCTCTGAGATACCAGAAGAAACTTGATACTGGCTCTTCATATGTTTAAGCATTAGCATCAATCTATATATTTTTTGGTGCCATTAATGACAAGCGTTTCAAGTAGAAGTGTAAAAAAAAGCTACAAGTTACAACGGCAAAAGTAACATCAGTCACAAAAGCAAAGCTATGCATTAATTTAAGCGTTAAATACATTCAGCACAGTTTTACGACTGTATGAATATTAAAATCTGCTAACTAAGCAGCTGATCAGTTAAACAGGCAATTTTTTATCATTAAATAGCACCAAAACGTCAGCATCAGTTTTGATGCATTCATTTTCGTGTACTAGGAAGTGCAAAATTATTTCCTCTACACAAAAGTCTTTTCCAACTGCAAACGTACCCCTACAAATCTTAGGAATAAATATGCAGCAAAAATATTTTATAAAAAAATATAAGCAAAAATTTTCGCAAAAACAACACTTTAAAAATAGAATAAAAACAGCATTCTCTTGATAAGTAATGAATAAATCTCTTTAAAAAAAAAAAAA
>UXUI01010016.1:1247-14135 GCA_900576705.1 Enterobius vermicularis
TTATTGTTACTGTTGTCGTCGCCATTACTGTCCTGATGTTCAAGCGGAATATAAGAACAACTCTTGAAGTAGACGTATTTGGTAAGTCATATTGCCCTGATCATTTTACATAGGATATCTAAGTACACATAAATTTTGCTTGTCTTTTGGCCGTGAATTTTTTTTATTTTGCTTTTTTTTTCTTTCCTCTCCTCATTTGGAATCCAAATGTATAGATCATCTGACAGTTGATCTTTCAAATATACTTTTATATTTACATATGTAAAAAATGGGGATAATTTTTTTTTTGTTGATTATTTTGATTGTTGAGTAACATTATTCATTATGTCAAAGAATCAACCACCATTTTGTTCTCATCTGTTTTTATTTTTCAGTTAATTCGGCGGTCGAGACAATTTGCGATTGTATATTGAACATTTATAAGAATGAATGCTATCATATCGACGAATTTATTATTTGGTAAAGCAAAATGGTCTAGTTGGTAAAAAAAAAAAGTAGTTTGCTCTTCGTTGCAGTATTTTAAACGAAGATAACAAGTAGCTAGGATAATCATAGCTTAAAATCACAGTAAATTTTATGTGACGATATAGTTCCTCCCCTTTTTTTTTAGCTGGCTCTGAACATTATGACGTTTCTAGCTTATAAAGCTTACTGTTGCTGATGTTCATTTGGTGCCCTCGTTTTTATTTGTTCTGATTTTTTATTCTAATCAAACACTTCCTTTTTTATCAGTCCTCGCAATGGTAACTTTTTCACACTACTTAATGTTTCACTAGCATACCAGTGCTCTTCATTTTTTTTTATCTTTATTTTCATTCGTTTCATTGAACTTATAAATCTTTCATAGATATGTTGTTGGGAAAAGTTTTCTTTTTTCATTAGAATGTTATTTGATTTTTGGTACTTTGTTAGTATTAATTTAATTTCATATTTTTTTACATTGTGGAATTATTGAGTAAAAAGTATCTACAGGCAAACAATTCATTTGGACCGATTGAAACTGTTATGGTAAAAAACAACTATTTTCATGTACTTTCTGGATTATATATTTTCTCGACCTTTTGCGTTCTTTATGTTGATATGATTTATCACTGCCTACTTTCGTATCATTTTTCGCTTCTGACTGCGACGTTTCAAAGAAGCTCGAACTATTACGGTAAAACCGTTTAGGAAATTTTACCAGCCATGCAGACGATAGAGAAGGCGATGCATCAACCGATGCCATTTACCACCGGTGGGCAGACTATCACAGATCGACTAACTGCAGCAAAACATTCTTTGGCTGGAAGTCAACTTGGGAAAACAGTTTGTAAAGCTACTACTGAAGAGCTTATGGCACCAAAGAAAAAACATCTTGACTGTAAGTGTATTTCCTTTAACAAGCTTATTTTGACATTCACTCGTCTTCTTTCCTCTTATCGGACTTTCAAGCGTTCTTTTCTGCCTCATTTCAATAATTTTACAATAATTTAAGAAAGAGATGTGTTAAAAATTAATTTCGATTTGTGTTTAGACTGGCAATAATTGCGGTGCTTTCCAGATAAGAATTAAATAACAATGTTAGTCTGGCCTTAATTCCCTGAAAGTAAAATGGACAAAAATTTTACATCAGTATTTTTTTGAATTTTATGGCTATTGAGCTACTTGTTTTAGATTTATTACACTGTACTAATGAGCCAAATGTGTCAATTCCGTCTATGGCCAATTTGTTAATCGAGCGAACGCAAAACCCTAATTGGACGGTTGTATATAAGTCTCTTATAACTATTCACAATATCATGTGTTACGGGAACGAAGTACGTTTTTTGATTAGCTGGATGGTTTTAAAAAGCGAAGAAGTTTTTTTTAACATTCAAGTGAAGCACTGTAACAAGAAATTAGGAGAAACGGCTTGTAAATGCAGTGCTAGCTTTACTGAAGCGACTGTAATCTCGCTTGATTGATAAGTCAGGCATAAGTTTCTCCGGATTCGTGCAAGGACTGCAGTTTTACCGTATTTTTTTTATAGAGATTCTCGCAATATTTGGCTTCTTGCAACACGACATTCAACTTGAGTACATTTCTCGACAAAAATTCCGCTCAAGGTTTTTAATATTTTCTCACTATTTTAAGTCTAGACTATTCTTTGAACACCTGTCATTTTCACCTTAATTTTTTTTTCAATATATACACTTTTGTCGATGCTTTAATTATGCTTGAAATAAATTGCGCATGGTAAAGATAAGTGTTGTAGTTAATGCATGGCCGCACACTACTTAATTGTTCAACATTTCGTTTTCTATTAAAACTCGTAGCAAGTATGCAGTAGTGTTCAAAATTGTAAAACTCTTTCACGCATGTTTTGGAGCTCTGATATCTGTTTTATATGTCCGGAATGAGTTGTTAATCTATTAAGTCAACTTCAGTGTTTAATTTACACTTTTCACTCACTTTTTTGTGTTGTGAAGTGGTACAATGTCTTCAGGCAATTCATATTCACTCTTTCGGAAATGGGGCTCCTGGGATACTGTTCATGTCGGTAATGCATTGTGGAATGTTTTTCAATTTTTTTCTTACATTTCGTTTTACGGTTTCTGATGTTACACTGTTCAGGATAACATGTATATGAAATGCATTCGTTTATTTTGCCTTGTTTGGGTTTTTTTACACAAGCTACCTCGAGAAATGGCATGTTTCACAGGTTTGATCCGGAAGCATGACGAACTGATTTTTAGGGTCTTTAGAGTCAGTGTGCTGTAGTCATTTTGTTTCTGTGCATGGTTGTGTAAAAAATTTTTTTATATTTCCAGCCTTAATTTTCCTTTTTAGTAGTTTCTTAGCCGCATATTCGACATTTGCTTTTAAGGTTACGACATGTCACAGCATGTAAGGAGATACGCGAAGTATATATCAGAAAAAATATCGTCTTACCGTTTATGTGTGTATGATTTCTGTAAAGTGAAACGGGGTAGAGAAGATGGACTTCTTAGAACAATGAACACTGACAAGGTTAACTCTCTCATCTAACATTTTTTTAAAGTTTTAAGCAACTCATATGTTATGCAGTAAAATAACTTTTAAATAATTTCAAATATTAGTTTCCAAACTACTTTCTTGTTTTGCATGGAATAATTTTTGTGTATTTTCAGCTATTGAAAACGATGCCGATATTGCAAAACCAACTTGATGCTCTTTTAGAATTCCAAGTAAGTGCCCTTCATTTCTGAATCTTTTAGCTTCTTCGAGGTTTTTTGTTTTTGATTGTTTTCTTTTTCTGAACTTATTTTTTAAATTTTCTTTCTGCAAATTCTGGCTTTTCCACCGACTGATGGTTTTATTTTTTAGGTTACTTCTGGAGAATTAAACAACGGTGTCATAAATTGTTCATTTATACTTTTATTCCGAGATCTTATTCGTTTGTTCGCTTGTTACAATGACGGCATTATAAATTTACTTGAAAAGTTTTTTGATATGAATAAGAAGCAGTGCCGCGAGGCGCTCGATATGTATAAAGCTTTCTTGGTAAGTGAAGTTTGACTGTATCCAAATAATTCCTTCTGTTTGGACTTTACTGAATGTTTAAAACACTGGGTTTGGGACCGTTTTTGATGATTATATTATTTCAAGGCGCGTCTCGATAAGGTGGCAGACTTCCTGAAAGTAGCTGAGTCAGTTGGAATCGATCGTGGAGAGATCCCTGACTTGACTCGCGCACCAGCATCTTTGTTAGAGGCACTTGAAGCGCATTTGAATCAGCTTGAAGGTGGTAGGATCCAACCGGGAGCAAATCATGTAACTTTTCAAATATTAAGTCTTAACTGGATTTTTGGGTTAGCATTAACCCTATCTTTTTTAGAATGAGCAGTTTGCCGCTGCTATGGGACAAGGTTCTTTTGGGTTTTCTTCGGGACATCAACCAAGCTCTATGGATGACTCTGTCAAACAGAAGTATTTAGAGGATGAGAAGGAACGGCTGAGGATGTATGAGGCAAGCAGCTTTAACAGCGTTTATCGAATTCCTTCAGCGTTTTAATGTAGCTCTCAGTAACGGTTACTTTATTATGAGGTTCTAGTGAGAATGAGTAGTTATTTAATTATTTTCACTATTTTAAGGAACAACGTAAAAAATCTGTTCCCTCGGATAGTTCCAAGACTGTTGTCCCACAGAGTTTCAACCCATTTGCTAGTGCCTCTCCGCAGCCGTTGGCTGAACAGCGGCCTGTCTCGAAACCTAGTGATGATTTAATGTCTCTCTTCGAGCCTGTTGCCGAAAATACTGCTCCAGCTGCACCTGTTTTTCCTCCTGCTGGAGCAGCCATGCCGCTCGATGCTCAGATGGCTTCATTGCAACTTGATCCTACGAACCCATTCGCACAGAACGTTTTCACGCAACCACCTGTGTTGCCTGCACCAGTTGTAACTTCAGGTAGAAATTTTGTTTTTTTATTTTTTACTTTTTCGAGTTTACTATCTTTACAAGCTTACTCTGATTTAATTTTGGATAGAAACTTCCTTAGTATTGCATTTCCTATCTCTTCACTACAAAGTTCAGCATACGGTATCTATTCGAGACCAGTGAATCCATCAGCAGTTGCGACTGATTTTCCTGGTGGCTTTTCCTCTGCTCCAGTTTCAGCAAGTAATTTCCCACAAGAGAATACTAATCGTAAGTTTTTTCCTTTTGATATAAGCATGTGCTTTTTTCTCTGCCCTTCTAGATTTCGTTTCTAAAGCTCCAATTTCTGCCTTTTTAAAAGCCTTGGAAAGGTACTCAGTATTATAATGAGTCCTGAACGACGTTTTTTCTCTCATATGATGGTTGACACTATTTTGGTCGGTAGAGGTATACAAGAAAGGGCTTTTCCAAAATTGTCAAAATTTACTTTACGCAGAGAGTTTGATTTGAAAATCACTTTTTGTTTTTTTTTACAACTTTTAATTTTATTTCTCAGTAATTATGAAGAGTTACTTAAAAAATACTATTTGTCAGGCATATAGAAAAGCGTTTCCTTACAATCGAAGAATTTGGCTAAAACTCATTTTTCATTTTTTTTTTTCGGTTTTATTGGTTGATGCTGCGGGAAGCTTTCTAGATAATCAATTTTTCTTCTAAATTTCCCATTGGGAAGCATCGCTTTTTTCCCATCTGATTACCATAAAAGTTTTTTACAAGGTTGTTTGGCCTTGGAGCTTAGCGTTTTTATGTCGTGGTGGTTGTTATCTGTGCTGTGGTCCTGTTAAATTTATTTTTGTTTTCGTTTTTATTTCTGTTAGTATTTATATCATTTTGATGGTTGTTGTGTTGTGCAATACTGGATATTATTCAACGACTTTTGTATATGTAAAAATTGTTATGAACAATTTGTCTAACTGAGGGAAAAAGCTAGGTAGAAGCTTTTTGTTTACATGGCTGTTCTGAAGTGCTATTGTAGTGAAGGAATGTGTTGTTGTTTTTTGTGCCAGACCAGAATTATCTATTCAGAAGAATCTGCTAACACTAATCCATTCTTAATGGGGAATAACGGTGCTGTAGCTGCACCTTCACCATTTTCGGGAAGGAGTGAGGAGAACCGTGGGTATCAGTGGGGTGACGTCAGGATGTCCGGCAATCAACAGGTTCAGTGGGCACCTGTTTCTGAGGCGGATATTGACAGTGATGAAACTGGTACAAAACAACCTGTGTGGAATTCTAGTGATGAAGGCTCACAGATAACGTCAGCAGCTGAGTCAAAAAATATTGATAATACTAACAAAACAGATACAGGTGCTGGAGCCTTAAATGAAGCTGTGAATTCTGTATTACGAAATCCATTTGGGGCGCTTCAGCAAAACGCTCAAGGTTAGTGTTTTTGCTAACTTTCGAGGTCTTCGAAAGAATTGATGGGTTGTAAAATTTGTTTTTGACTCATAAAGTTTCGTGGTTGAGTCACGTGCAAATTTTTATATGCTGTTTCTTTTGCAGCTTTCCATGCAGCTGGTTCAACTGAAACTGTACCTCCAGCTCACAACCAAATGCCACCATTTAATGTTCCTCCAACTGTACCATCTGGTAGGATTTTTGCGACATGATTTATACAGTAGTTTTTTTCCACTTCTCTGCGGTTAATAAGTCCTTTGAAACAGTGAAATTACTAGCGCAAAAGCTCACTTTATTTATTAATTTGTTTAAACGCTGTGGATTATCTCTTTGAAAGTAGTTTTAGGGAGTCCTTCACCGACCCCCACTGCAACTCAAAGTGGTTCCCAAGGATTTCAGCAACAGGATCAGGGGCTCGTTATTTATGATCAGACACCTTTCTGTTAGTTTACTGTCCCTATAATACCGTTTTAATACGGTTTTTTTAAATGAAAATTTAGATTTTCGATGTTTTTATACAAATTAGTAATTTAGCCCGAACAGACGGTAGTTACAATTCATCCCCAGCACTACCCCATCGAATAACTGCCCATTTCGAGCAGCCTAATATGGATGGATCGCAAACTTTACAAGGACCACCACCTGTTAACTATATGTGTAAATATTATACTAAATTTAGTTTGTTGACGACGTATCTGTAAGCATGAAATTGTTCAATATTTTGTTTCTTGGCAATATGTTTTTACTGATCGGTGTTAATTATAGGTGTGTTTTTGTTCCATGATGTTATTTTGTAATGCTTACTTTAAATCATTCTTTAATTTCAATTTTTAGACTCTCAAGCTCCTCCGGGAGGTGAGTTCTATTTGACTTTGTGAAGATTGCATTTGGATTTGTTATCACGTTCATTTGTAATTTGTGTTTTGTTTTGGTGTTGTTTTGTGTATGTTATGGATTTCTTCTTTATACTCTTACATGGAAGGTTTTGCTGATGTGTGTAACTTTTAGGACCCGTAATGGACGCATTTTCTTCACAGCCTTCAACAACTACAGCTTCTTCAGCGTCGACTACGCAGGCAGGGAAATTTGGAAGAGATTTGGATTCGGCGTTGAACTCGATTGCTGAAAATCTTACTGTTAGTGGAAAGGCGGCAACACAGGGGTATGACTGTAATGCTGAATCACTTCCCGGCACATTAATTACTAAATAATTTAAAATTTGGAGGTTGCAGCAGACGAATATTTTTGAATTGTTTTACCGGTTCGGCGTCAAATTAGTGATATTTCATAACTGTCTCTTCTAGCAAACCTGTTCAATGGAACAATCAAGGTGGCTCGCGACCGTCCTTAGTAGCTCCCACGCAACCATTGACACAGTTACCTTATACGCAGGTTCCGGTTAGACCATGGGGACAGATGGGTGCTTACTCATCTCAACCAGGTTGATAGTTTTAATAAATATTATGCATGGAGTAATTGGCTTTCACGTTATTTGTTTATCTCATCTGGTATTTACTGGAGGGGTGTGACAGTGAAACCGATGTACCATTCCTCACTTTTTACTCTGTTTTTATAGCGCTCTATCCGTCACAACAAATGATGGGGATGTATGCGCAGCCAGGTTTTGTACCAATGCCGACAACAGTCTATGGTGTACCACCACAACCACAAACCAGTCAACCCACAACGGCCGCACAGTCACAGACAAGCTTCACTCAACAGCATTCTTTACTTTAAAAAGATTTCTCTTCGGAGTCAGATTATCTCTGGATTCTTATTGTTGCAAGTGTATATTTGTTTCGAAAATGTTTTCTTGTTTTTTGAGTATCCCGGATGACTTATTTTGGTTTCGTCATATTAAAACTTGTGATCTCATTGTTTTTCGAAAAATCCAAATATTATTTTCCTTTCTCTTGTTTTTTTCTATTCTAAACTTTTTAGTTATAGGATTCAGTTCAAACTTAGCGGGATAGAACTATCAAGTTTTAGCTGCTTTTCACATGCACTTTTTTTTACATATTTTTTAAAACGTAAATGATGGATCAAACAGCTTATTGGGTCTAGAACTTTCTGCTATGTAACTTAAAAATATTGATCAGTGGTATGGCAGTTCTAGTAGTACATCAGTTTTATGGACCCAGCTTTTCGTTGCTTTGCTCTTCTTACTTAATTATGGACTTAACTGGTCGCATTATTACTTCAGTTAAGAATTATTTTGGTATTAATTTGGCTATAAGTCAAGGTTTGTCACGAATATAAATTGTCTGTTTGTTCGCTCGCGCTGTAAAATTTGGTTAAGTGAACTGGCTGTGCTTAGGCATCACCTTTTTTTTGAGTAATAATATTGAGAATTAGTTGGTTGAGTTTTCTTTACTTAACATATGATATTTATTTATTTTCTTTTTTTTTTCGTTTGGTTTAAATAATGAACGCGGCTGAGAGAGAAAGTTCATTATATTCATAGTTTTAGTAGTTTTTCAAAATAAAATGTGTTTTTTTATTGTGTGGTTGGAAAAACAGAAGAAGCAAATAAATAATTTATTCTCTTTTGACACTTGAAGATTTGCATCACAATAAATTTTAAACTAGTAACTTATGAGTACAAGTGGTGTTATTTTTGGTTTTTTGTAATTGTTATTTTTGACTGTCTTTTATTTAAAAGGTAAGTAATGGATCAGACATATGGTGTCCGAAGTGGCGTATTCTTAGTTGTAGGAGTTTGTTGTCGTTGTTTGAGGGTCTCATGGACAGAAGTTTAACTTTCAGGTCCCAGCTTGCAGTTTGCCGGTGTTCGTTAAAATTTTCAACATTTTTATATTTTCTGCAGCTTTATTGCTTTAACGCTCCTACACTGTTTGTCTGTCGTTTATTGATGGTGACACATTTTTGTGATGTGTTCGACCGTCTTGGCAAAATTTGAATTTCTGCAAGTCTGAGCGCTCCTTGATGAATTTGTATTTACTATCACCATTTTTATTATCTTATTTGACAAGTTACTTTCACTTTTGGATACCTGTAATTCTAAGGATGAAGAGGTTACGCATAACTGTGGTGACATCAGATTTATTGTGAGAGCTATTCGAAAAAACCACTTTTTTTAGACATTTTATGAACGCTTGTGACACATTTCTCTACGTGTTCACAGTCTTTGCTCTATGCCCGTTGATTAATGGCGAAGCAATTGTAGCTGTTACATGGTCAGCAAATGGCTTTCAACAAGCGGCCAGTTTTGGTAATTTAAAAATTTAAAATTATTGGAATGGATAAATTTTTGGGTGGAAGTTGTTAATGGTCTGGTCAAGCTTAGTCAGGTAAAAACAATAAGATGAAGTCAACATACAAAAATTATTAGGAAATTCTGGATTTAAAATTTAAATTCTATTGCTTTTTTTTTTATATTTTTTCTGCGATTATTTTGATAACACATTTTCCAATAGTTTTGTGTTGGCAAACACTACCAAAAAGCGTCAGAAGTAATTTAAAAGAGCAAATTTGTATTTTTTTTTTAAACTATAGCTGCAAAAATAATTAGGTTATCTTTAATTATTTTGAAAGAGTGAGATATTTGATATTTTTCGTTCTTATCATTTTTATATTGTAGCGTGGAAAGAATTATCTAACACACATAACCGTTTGCATTCGTTAGTGGAGGGTTTAAGTCTGTGCGAAACTTTAAGATGCGATGGTTCTGTAGGTTACGGTGGCTCACCAGATGAAGATGGTGAAACCCGACTCGATGCACTTGTTTTCGACGGGTATCTCTTTCTCGCTTCTAATTATCCGTCAATTATACCTAACAGAATGGGCTAGTATCTGCTTAGGATTTTGTACACTGTAATTGAGGACTTTAGGCCGCGGCATCGGATGGGTGCTGTGGCGAGTTTAGGCGGAATCAAGGAAGCAGCAAAAGTAGCTTATGCTGTTATGAAGTATACTAAACACTCAATGCTTGCTGGAGATGCAGGTCACTTTTTAGCTGCTTTATTATTTTATTTTATTTCCTTGGAATTTTATTGTTGTTTCTCACTCGTTATAGAAATCTTTCTTTTTTTTTACGCTTAAAAGCTTATTCTTTATTACGGGTTAAAGCCCCTTTGTAAATTGAAGCGTTCTGTATCTGTCGTGAGACAGTTACATTCACGTCTTTGAACTTCGAAAAAAACATCGTGTTCTGATTTCTCAAATTTTTTTATTGGGATCCGCTTTTCCTTTTGATAGCTATGGACTTGTTTACTGGCTAAACCTGTTAACCTGAAATTTCTTATTGTTGTTGGTAGCCAAAGGAGTATTGTAAGTTTATGTGAAAAACTCTTGAATTATTTGGAATTTAAGCCACGAATTTCGCACTGGGTATGGGTTTTAAAAGGACATCGTTGTATTCAAATGAATCAAGAGCCGCTCATCAGAAATGGCTGACCAAGAACTGTCAACCCAACTTTAGGAAGGTTTATCTGTAGCTTTTTTTTTCATTTCAACTAAGTTTTTAATTGTTTGACAAGCAGGTGAAATTTGAGAAAAGTATTTGTAATCCCCTATTCTTCTCCAATTGCATTAGCAGTCACTCAAAAAATTTTTCTTTGGAACTGCCAAATTCTGTTTCAGAATGTATTACCTGATCCTCGACTGCACTGTGGTCCGTATAAGCCGATGAAAAGAACATACCAAGAACACAACAAAAAAACGTCATTCGATACGGTATTAAACGTTCTAGTGTTCTACCATTTCCTTTGCCTAGTTTTGAAAAAAATTTCTTCCGAAGAAGATAGCTAATTGATCCGAGGCTCTTCGGAGTTGCGTAACCATAAATCACGTCATTTAGTACTTTTCTGGTTAAATTAGGTAGAGATAACACTGTCAATTCTATTAATTAGTTTTGGCATATTAGTTTTTTTCCTTTTTTTTTCACTTTTTCAGTGTTTCTTCTATCAAAATTAAAATAAAAAAAGAATTTTTGGTTTTATAAAATTTTTAAAACCAGAAAATTTTTTGAAAATGGGTTGGGAAATGTTGGTTTATTTGCGGGTTTAGGAAGTGCTCTAAAGAAATAACATCCGAAATTATACGTAAACATTACGTTGGTTAGGTTTTTATCTCTTTTATTTGTTTGCGTTTTGTTTTGTTTTTGTTCAATTTTCTTTTTTGTAAACATGACTTTTTCAAGAAGGACATCAACAACATATGAATATTTGAAGCTTTTAAAAGCACTTTTTAGGTTTAGAATTTTAAATCAAATTATTAAAAATGCTATTACTTTTTACTATTGCATGTTAAAGATGTTTTAGTTTCATTTGACAAATGCTAATAGTCTTTGCAGAATTTTTTAGTGGACGGGGGATGGCCATGATACGATGGGAATTGTCATTGTAGATGACAATGGCGATATATCTGTCGGCACCACTACAAATGGAGCAACTCATAAAATTCCTGGGTATAAGCAATTATGTTATTTATTAAAGTTTTCTTGCAGTTATAGTTGGTTCATTTTGATCCTTTGAAAATATAGTTTTAATTTTTTATTTTGGGTAAGGAGATCATTAGGAATTCTTTGTTATTATTTCTAAATTAGTATTATAGCGTTGGTGTTGGCAATTAGTTATAATTTTTTTTGGTACTGGAATTTGAGTTGAATGAAGGTGCTTGAGTACTAATTTCAAATGATGTATAGCGTTTTGATTACATATTTCGTTGGGAATTTATAAAATTTGATAATTATTTAATCTAGGAACAATTATTAACATTGTTAGAAAGCATTTGCTGAACTCTTCGTTCAAATTTAGCGTAAAAAGTACAGTTTTCAAAAAATTTTAATTTTTTTACTGGAGTTTTTAGAACAATATGCTCAAGCTACTGTTATTCCTGAATATTACGTGTCTTTTAATGTTATGAGGAAATTTTTTGCCAATAATTTTAAAACTTTGAAGCTTAATTTAAGGCAGTCGTCTGTAGTGGGAGCTAAACACTTTTTTCAGTTATCAAGATAAATGAGTACATAATTTGATACAAAGTGAACAAGTTTTACTTTACTTGATAATAGTCAAAGCGCTTTTAGTTGCATATCTGATAATAAGCAATTATTGAAAGTTTCTATTTTTAATTGTCTGGGCATCCCCATTGATAGATTGTCGGGGTTAAAATTTTTTACTGGTATAACCGTTAAAAACTTACTTTCCAGGGACACTTTAATCATAAATTTTCTAAAGCAAGCAGTTTAACTAGCTGCACTAAGGTGTTATGGTTTAGTCATTTTCTACACTCATGTATGCTTTATTTCTAGTTCCGTTATTGGTAATCAAAAATTGTCAAGAAATTAGTACCATAACTGTTTTTAGAAACCTATAGTTGTTTGAACAAGTCGTTCGAGGTTAATGAGGCTTAGCGCCTTGGCGCGGTTCGAAACGAGAATTGATCTATGTCATAAATCATATTTTGGCTTTTATTGCTTGAAGAAGTTCAAACTGTGATCCTCACAGGATTTTAAGACATTGCTCTATTCGCAGTATGAGGTTGTGAAGACTCAAAATACACAAGTTTATAGATTGTTTTATCTACGGGTCAAATGAAAGTTGAAACAATTTTTCTTAGCAAAGTTAAAGTTAAGTTAAAGAAACTATTTTTCTTAGCAAAATTTTTTTTTTCATTCAAGTTTGTGTTTTTTAATTAACATCTGCCTCTCTGATACTGGAGTATGTGTTAAATTAACAAATATACAATACTTCTTATTTTTTCTATTACTGACGCTATTTTACCGACCGTAGTTCATGGGTAGGTTGGTATTTTTCACGATATATCCTTGTACCTCTCACTTCGATGCTTTACAGTATATGAAGATGAGAAAAATAACATATGCAGTTGGTTTAGACGAGTTGGTGATTCACCCATTCCGGGAGCTGGCGGATACGTAGATAACGACTACGGTGGTGCTGTAGCTACAGGTGATGGTGATGAGATGATGCGTTTTTTGCCCAGGCAAGTGTTTGGTTGGCATATGAATGAGCAGGAATTTTCATATTTTTTCGCATTTTAACGCCTAATTATGTTTACTTTTTTTTTTT
>UXUI01010018.1:0-11749 GCA_900576705.1 Enterobius vermicularis
TTTTTTTTTTTTTTTTTTTTTTTACCAAAAATATTTACTTTAGAGTTTCAGTGTTCAAATTTTATTGTTAAACAAACTGAACGCATCCAACTTTTTTTTTTTTTGCTTTACAATTTTCAACTTTTTTACAGCCTGATTTTTGCAAAAAAAAAAAAACCTAATTTGACAATATTAGTTGGTATTTTTTGTCTTATTTTTAATAATTTTTTTTTGATTTAAAACAACAACAACAAAATAAAAAATCACCTCAAATATGACGGTAATCTTATTGTAGCAGAGCAGTTACTTAATTTTCTATGCTCTAAGAACCTCAATGTATCCACATTTGTTTTTTTCAATTATCGTTATTGTTGTTTGTACTGTTTTACAGTTGTTCCAATTTTTTTCTTTTTTTTGATGTTTATTTGGAAACAAATTTAGTTGTTCCAACAAAAAAGAACTAAAATTTATTTTCGTTTTTTTTTATTTTTCTTTCTCGTCAAAATAAATATCACACAACTTTGATATTTTGTTTTTTCTTCAACATTGTTTACAGACCAAAAACATAAATTGTTTCAGCACTTCTGTGTTATGTCTTCCAAATTATCACTTATAATTGTTTTCTTCTATGTTCAAACTTTTCTTCATTTTTTCCAGTTTTTTTTCCCCTTTTTATATCAATATTGTACGAGTAATAATAAAAAAGAAAAGCAAAAAAATAAAAAAAAATAAGCAATAAATCTGTTTGTCGCTATATACAATTTCACTGGCAGATGTCAGCAATCTCTATTTAACGATGTGTTTTAGCACAACACCAATTTATTCAACTTTTCAAAAATCTAATATATAAAAACAAAGAAAACAAACATTAGGTAAAATTTGTACCAAAAGAAACTTTTGAAACTGCCAATATTGGGTTTGAATAAATCAAATAATTTTCTGTTGTAATTTTTTGTGAATTTCTATGAAAACAAAATACCTCTTATCTTTCAAACACTTAATTGGACTCTTTGGACTATACAACAAACACTAATCGTCTGATATCACATTTGTCGATCGTCGTCGTCAGCAGTATCAGAAGAAAAAGACGATGAGAAAGAATAGAATCTGAACGAAAGTACAGTCATACGTATTATGCTGTTACATTTGAAAAACACCAAAAAAAAAAAGGATATAAAAAAAGTTTGTTTCAACAAGGAACAATGTTTTTGCCTTCTAAAAAAAGAAAAAAAAGAAAAACAGAATTTAAGAGAAGGAAGGAAAATTGAATCATTTATTTGTGTTAGTCTTTTACATTTTTTAATAATTTTATTAAACTCAAAAAAAGCAAATGGTAAAGCTAAAGTAGGCAGAAAGAAAAATTTTTTAGATTTGATGATTCGGCTACTTTCAGCAATAGAAATTATGCTTGTTACGTTTCTTCTTTTTTTTTTGACTCTAATCTAGGTGCAACAGATGACAAAACATATGAATAGTTGATAGTAAAAAATTAAAACCTTTCTGGCTTTTAACAGTTAGATTTGAGAAGAAAGAAAAGTTGTTTAGTTTTGGCTACATATGGCTTCATGGTTTCATGCTTATAAGAGTTTTTTTTTCTGGTCTAAATATTAGTGCTTAGTGTAATGAAAAGAAAGTGTAAGCCTTATTCAATGGTTTAAACAAACTATACAGATTATAAGTTAGTTAAGACTAATAAGTGATAAAGTAAAATAAAATAAAATAAAATAAAAAACAACAGACCATCATACAAATTTGGTGTATATCTCATGTTTTGGCGGCTGTCAACAAAAGGTTTCTTCCTGTTTTATAAAATTTAATTTTTTTTTAGAAAAATTTGAATTTTTTTAAACTATAAAAAGCGTTTAAAATCAAATTTTTGATTTTTTGAATACCATTGAACTGTCGGGATGAACACTGGACAAAAGATCAATTGAGATCAAAGATTACATTATGCCACAATTATCAACTTAATAAATGTTGTATGTAAAAAGGAAAAAGACGAATTATTTAAAAAAGCATTTATTTGTTCATATAAAATATCTTTGTAAAAATTTTTTTTGAACAAATATTTCTTTTTTTGCATCATTTGTTAATTTTTTTTGGAATTTCAGTAGAAAATAGGCTTTCAAATAACAGGAGAAAAAAAAAATGAAAATTTTATCCTATACTGAAAGTGTATTCAACACAATAAAAATGGCTAATATATAGTTAAATTTTAGAACTTTGTTTGATAATTTATTGTTGGAAAATTTTTGTTCTAAACAAAAAGAAATTTCCATTTATTGCTGTTGACAGAAAACAGTAAAATATTTGACAACCAAAGTGATATTTGTACAGAACTGTACCAATGGGTATGTAATAACAGAATTTTTTTGATAACAAAAAATATACTGCATATTTAGTGTAATACTGTCTCCTTTAATCAACCTTTTTCATCTAAAAAACTTTAAATTTTTATATAAGTTCACAGATGAAAAAAAAAATATCTTACGCTGAAACATTAGCAATTCAAAAATTTAAATAAAATTGATGAAATTGTCATCATCAATCATTATAAGCATCGACAAGTCGATGGTTAGTGGAAAAACACTAAAGACAAAATAAAATTACAAAAAAAAAAAGTGTTCAAAAGATTATCTGAAACTGTATTCTAGTCATATCAAATATAGTTTCAGCGTCTATTGACGAAGTTGAAAACAAAGCAAGTTATGTTTTCAATAATGATATGCTTTTACGATATCATGTTGTACCCTATGTTTCCAGTATAAAAGTAAGCCCTTGATATATTTCGAAAATCAAAATTTTTAGACCTTTTTTGATCTCGTTGTTTGGTTATAATAATTATATAAATATAAGAAAAGTGTGACCAACTTTTAAGAGTTAGCATTAGATTAGTTTCTCAGACAGAGGAAGAAATAGTTATTCAACATTTCAATGTTGATTATGGCACAATAAAATATCAATTCTTGCTCTATACAACAAATGAAAAATGGACAGTTGTCATCTCTCAAACAGGGTGTTTTTTTTTTCGAATATTATACACTATTTTCAACTTCCTAGACAAATAGCTGAAACTGGCCATAAAAAAACTTGGTAAAGTAAGAGCTGTTAAGAATAGAATATCAAAAATTAGACAGAATTATGTTCTGATTAACCATACGAATAGCTGAAAACTATCTGTAATTGTATACAGATGAAACAAATTTAAACTGTCTGAAGCTCAAAAACAGTTACTTATTACCTTATGTATATGTGTAAAATTATTTTTGTAAAACTTTTTTACAGGATAGACTAAATTTGGAATTGTGTTGTAAAAAATTATATCGAATTAGTCGAGAAGCTGAATACTATGCAATAAACGTTGACAACAGTTTGCTTGATATTGCTGCTGTAAAAGAAACCTTTTTTTTTTTTCATTATTATACATATATACCAACAAATTTGTTTCATAATTTTTAACAAAAACAAAAAAAAAAAATTGGGCAGGAAGAATCAAATGTCACTTATTAGCAGCTAAAAATTAAAAAAAAAAATTTTGTATCAGCTAACTTTTCAACAGTTTGGTCTACCTAACATTTGGTAGATAAGCAAAGTAAAAAGTGCTATCAGTTATACAATTGTTGATTCTAATTTTATTGCATAAAGATTTAAACAGAAACGTCAACAGATGATCAGACAGTAACCAAGCAAAATTTGATTGTCTTTCGAAGGTATACATACCAGCAGAAGAGCTTGAAGACGGATATTTGGAAGCAAAAGTTGCTGGTAATATCATACAGATGCGTATGCTTACAGATGGTATAACAGACGACCGGTTGCAACGACAAAGATATCGTTTGGAAAAAATATTTTCTCGATTAAATTCGCAAATAACTACTGTCAGATTTGAGGGCGTTAGTATTATGTAAAAAAATTTTTTCAATAAAAAACTGCAAAAAAAAAAGAAAAAAAAAAAAGACAAACGAGAGGATAATCAAAACTGATAATAGCGTTGAAGAGCTGAAACTGTCAAAACTGCTAAAGATTTGTTTGCTAACCATAATTTAGAAGAAATATTAGGAATGGAATATAAAGTATATATTTGCTATGCATTACAGACTATGTATCAAAGAAAAAGTGGCTACAGTTTCTGTAATAGTCCACTTTAAACAGATAAATGGTTGACTGAAAGAACTGATTGAATGACTGTTTTATAGAAAGAGAAGAACATTGAGCCATCTAAAGCAGATAATCAAGGAAATAGAAAATGATGCTAAATTTTTCCTCTAGAGAAGTCTTATTACAGTCTACAAAATAGTTCCCAATTTAGAGTGGAATCGCAACAAAAAAAAAATGAAAAAAAAAATGGAAGACAGTACATTAAAAAGAATCTCATCCTACAGAAAAATAAAGAATACTGAAGAATGTTAGAATTCTTTTCAATTATTTAGTAAATAAATTTATTACTGCTCTTTCAGAGTCTTAAACGTCATTATTATCACTTTTTTCTGTCCTTATTTAAAAACGTTAAGGCACTGTCATTTACCAACACTTATTTGCCACCGAATGTTCTATCTCTGTGTTAGTCACCTTTTTTTTCGTTTTTCTTTTTTTATAATTCTCCGCTACTAAAGTGTGGTTTGCTGTGATCAAACTTTTTTAACCAACTACATTCAATGTTTACAACTGCTTCACTGATGCTCAACAAATTGTTGGCTTAAAAAATTTAGTTTTTACAACTATTAAATACCACCATTTCAAAATTTAGGGGCCGAAGATTTTCCCGACCTTCAGGATGTAACATCTTATTGTTTTCATAGCGTAACGTACAACGGAGATTCAATGCAATATTTCCTGGTACCATTTTGAAACAATCTCATACAGATAAAATTGTTCTACAAGTCACAAAGATTCATTTTGGCTATGCATTAACATCATATTTTTTTAAATTTGGTTTTAGGGTATGATAACAGAAAAGATAGAACAAATGGGACTTACCAATTTCAACGATGCCTTTGTTGAAAAAATAGTTGAAACAATGACTGCATTTGGAGTCAAACTGAAACGTTTCGCCTATTCAGTTTTACCAAATGGATCTTTTGGTCAAGCAGAATTTGATAAAGCATTAAAAGTTGGACAACATTATGTTCTCAGTTCTTATTCAAATTTTTTTCGCATTTAAAAAGTAACAATTAGATAAATTTGCAATTTGTTTTCTATTGAAAGACCAACAAAGTTGAATATCTCAACAAATGCAACGGAAAGTGCAAATCATATATTAAAAGTAATCAAAAAATGCGGCAGCATAAAAGACATAGTCTGTTTCTTAAGCCATCAGTTTAACATAGTTTTGTTTTCAGGAATTGTTTAAAACAGGGAAGACTTATGATGTAGAGGACCATTGTGTTTAGTTTTTTAAGCTGTTAACGTAAATTCTTTACATAAGACTCGTAAGTACAGTTTAGTTGAACCTAACAGTAATAAACAATTACATCACACAAACATTTGCTATCTATTTGACTGAATGAAGCTGAAAAAATTGGGTAAAATTTTGATTTGATTACTCTTCGTAGGCTAAACTATTTCAGTCGTTATCAACAGTAACTGACAACATCCATATATGTATCACCTGTTTGAGAGATCCGCCAAACAGTGCGTATATTGTGCCAGCTTATCGACTAATCCCACAAGTCTGCAATTATAGCAGTATCAAAACGCTTGAATTAAGTTTTGGTGGTATAAATGCAGATGTTTATTCATATTTCAGAGATTTTTTTTTGGGTAATATTCGACTTTTTTCACTTTTCGCTGGAAGAATTTATAATTTTTTTAAATTTTAAAAATGAAAGTACAATAAAATAATAAAAGGTTTTTTAAGATTTTTACGGTGGTACAAATGAAAGATAATTGTACAGTCTGGAAATAACACACATAAGCGACAATGTAAAAGTTACTTGTTTCTCCAAAGTTTCAAAAAAATCATTTTTTTTTTTAAGATCTCAACCGTATGCAGCAATTAAAAGTGCTTCATCTTCGTTCGGATTTTCCGTGTAAATTTTCCTTGATGTGCAGAGAAATTTGCGACGGTATATCTTCATTAAGAAATCTCGATGAGTTATCAATAGTTGGTGTTGCTGAAGATCTGAATGAAGATCGTTTCAACAGTGTACTGGAAAGTTTACCCAACAATCTAAAGTCGTTGTGTATATTTCGAGTCGCTGTTTTCGGTATCACTCAAGCAACTCGTCTAGCCAAAGTACGTATTAGAAACACTCGTTTTTAAACCTGCTGTAAAAAGTTGAATTTTTTTTCAAGAAGATAACCGGTGCAAAACAACGGTTTATATTAGCATTTCAGAACTGTCAAAATTTGGAAGAATTATTGCTGCTTCCAGCCCAGAATATGGAACAAGCTACTATTGAGTATATTTTGAAAAATTTTAGAAAACTAAAGTCTGTTGGCCTATATTCAACAGATCTTCTCAATCAAAGAATTATTGAATGTTTACTGGATCGAACACTTCTGCCGCAAATTGATGCTTTTTCAACATATGCAAGGTCTGATGAACAAGAATCTACTGTTATAGCTCGGTTGTTGGGCAAAAAATCAACACCACCTGTAGCGCCTTATACTAAAGGTTATCATTTTTTTAATGTTCGAAACAGTTATTCATTTCTTCCTTTCAAATCCTTTTCGTAAGCAGTGCTGAAATTGTAAAATTTTTATGCATATAACTGCTGAAGAACTTTTAGAAGCTGTCGTGGAACTGTGCGCTGCGTGGTTTCGACACTATGTGGGAAACGACAAAACTTTCTGCCGTCGATATACAGCACATCATCTGTACAAAACGCGAGCAGCTTGTGATCGTTTAAGAGTTCTTGGATTATTTGGTTGTTGCCCCTTATGTAAGACTGTAGCATTGTTACCAGCCAGATTTCAAATATAGAAGAGATTAAAAAAAACCATCAGTTAATAACTATAAATAACTGTTGCTATGTTGTTTCATAGTTCAGATATTGTAAATAAACATATGACCGGTAATTAGTTGATTCCATGCATCATACAGCGATTAATATTCATCATTTTCCGTTGTCTGACTTTTGTTATACAATTATGAGGCAGTCGAAAACTTCGTTGTTTATATTTCAAAAAAGTTTACTATGAAATTATATGTAGCTCAATTGCTGCGCCAAATTTTAAAAACTTTGGTGAATATCGTAGTGATTTTTCACTTGAAGCCAACATTGGGTTCATTCCAAAACGCTTATATGTTCAATAATGCTTACAAAAGCAAATTTCTTCCTGGAATATAATCTTGCTTGGATGATTGGGCGAACTTCTTGAATCCTCAGCACATTCCAGTTTACGGACACCAGACGAATGTGCTACGCAGTAAACGGCGCAGAATGCATTTCTTCACTTTGAACTGACCAAAAAATATTTAGCTGCTACAGATAAACTGAGTTTTCAAAAGATTGTATTGCAATGTAGCCAAATATTTACTTTTGAAATAAATCTTGAATTTTTTTTGACAATTGAGGCATTTTTTTTTTTTTTTTTTTTATGTTTTATTTTTGTAGAATTTTCAGGACTTGTGGTTTTTTCGCTTCCCTTTTTTTTTTTTTCTTGTGAAAACTGGCTTTTTATGTGACAGTTTTTCCTAGCACAGGTTGACTTTCAGTTTTGTTTTCTGTCCGCATTAGGGGAATGATGCCCAAATTCATTGTCACCTTAATGTTACGCTTTATGGAGGGACCATTTTCCCTTTGTTTTATGTGTTTTTGAATGTTTTAATAGGCAAGCAACATTTTGGCATGGGACGCCCAGACTTTTCACCTCGCGGAAGAGGCGGAGGAGGTAATTTTTTTTTTTGCATTTTTGTTTTTTTTTTTCTTTAATTTAAAAATTCAGTAGTGTCCTCTTGAAATATTTGTCTGAAAAGATTTGACATATAGTAGGTTTCTGGTATTCTTGCAGTATATTTTTTAAACATACTGATTGCCGATTTGTTGTTTATCAGCTTGAGAATTTTGGCCTTCTAGGTTTCCGAGGAGGTAGTTTTCGTGGTTCACCTCGCGGTGGCGGTTAGTTTTCTGTTGCCAGTTTTTACGCTTATTCCTTGCTGTAAAATTTTTTGAAGATTACACTTTTATTAGATCTAAGTTTGCTCTACTGAACAGCTATAAATTGTAATTCTTCCAGCCAGTAATACACGAACTTTCAATCAAAGAATCTTTTTACTCCGCTTGGTTGTTTCATTTTTGAATTTTAGGACGTGGAGGGTTTGGCGGAAATCGTGAAGGTATAGTTGTAGTTTTGGTTTGTTTTGGTTTTCAAGCTTTCTTTCAATACATTATCATCCACTACTAATTTGTGGAACAACTACGTTACAGTTACTGTATTGTTAAACTAATGGAAGATGGTACATTATTTTTAAAGGTGGTGGAGATCGTGGAGGAAAGAGAGGATTTCGAGGTGGCCGAGGAGGGTATGTGCTTTTGTATTTTTTAACTGGTGGCAGTTTTTAATGGGTCTCTGAGGGGTTTAGCTTTGGCAGTGGCCGGGGTGGCACACCGAGGGGGTCACCTCGAGGACGTGGACCTCCGCGTGGAAGAGGAGGTAGAGGAATGCCCGGAGGGAAGAAGGTTATTGTTGAACCTCATCGTTATGAAGGTAATTATTCTAATCATTTTTGTTATTCGATTATTAGACTAGCAGCGGTAGTAGTTTTACACCTTCAGAGCTAACAAACTTATTAAACCAGTTTTGTCGAATTTTGAGGTGTATTTGTAATACGAGGGAAGGAAGATGTATTGGCCACAAAGAATATGGTAGTGGGGGAATCAGTGTATGGCGAAAAACGTATATCCGTTGATGATGAAACTGGTACATCAGTAGAATACAGAGTTTGGAATCCGTTTCGGTCGAAGTTAGCGGCAGCTATGATGCATGGTCTTGATTCAGTACACATTAAACCTGGCACGAAATTGTTGTACTTGGGAGCGGCTTCTGGTACGACGGTTTCCCACTGTTCAGATATAGTAGGCCCGGTAATTGTTTACTATGTTCTCTTCTGATTATTTTTTAATTTGTTTGAGGTTTCTGCAGATTTAAAATTGAAGTAATTATTTGAAATGTTGACTTTTTTTTGACATCTCCCTCTTCATTGAACCTGCTTGTAAAACTTCAATTCCTGTTTCTAGTACGTAGTTTTTGGTTTTGTTTCCTTGTGAAAGTTTTTTATATCATTTTTCAAAGTTTTTCTCAGAATACTTTTTTTAGGATGGACTTGTATATGCAGTGGAGTTCTCACCAAGATCAGGTCGTGAACTGCTGAATCTTGCTAAGAAGCGTACGAATATTATTCCAATTATTGATGACGCTCGCCATCCACATAAGTATAGATTGTTAGTTGGTAAGCGGCGTCTTCTTGGAAATGGTGTTATGATTTATTACTGTAGTTCGGTTAGTGCTCAATTATCTTAATTTTTTGCGAGGGACTGGTAGTTATTGATAAGGGGCTTTTTAGGCATGGTAGACACAATTTTTGCTGATGTAGCTCAGCCAGACCAAGCTCGTATTGTGGCAATCAATGCTCATCACTTTCTAGCTAATGGAGGTTTTGCTGTAATTTCTATTAAGGTAAAATCTTGTTGTTTTTGTTGTTGTGTGAAACTCTAAAACCTAATGTTTTTGCCTGCAGGCTAATTGTATTGATTCTACGGCAGAGCCTGAGGCAGTTTTTGCTTCCGAGGTCAACAAATTGAAGGAAGAAAAATTTAGACCCAGAGAACAAGTATCTTTAGAGCCTTATGAGAGGGACCATGCTGTTGTTGTTGCGGAATATCGGGCTAAGAAAAAGGGGACAACATGATTGGTTTTGATTTGTGTTTTGTGAGTAATAATCCAGATTTTACAATTTTTCGCTTTTTTGGTTATTGAACGTTAAAGGTAATTTCTTTTTTGACTTTCTGACGGGAACAGAAAAGCAGGCAGGTCTAAATTTTCAAAATTACTAATCTGGATATAGTTTTTTATGAAGTTGTAAGGATAGCGGTTATAGTGTTATTGTTGATTATTGTCTATTTGAATTTTACTGTTTGGTCTAATTTGCTGTTGCTGTTGTTATGAAGTTGTTGAAAATTGTGTCATATGAGAAGTTACGTTATGAATAAAAAAATTCTTTCATTTACAGTTTTGTACAGCGTACTATATTTTTGATCAGATGAAAGCAAAATAATTGGAGAATACCCGCTCAGCATCAGTTTTTGTGATTCGACTCCTTTGGGTGATGCAGAATAAATTTGGACAATTGGGCTTCGAGGATTTCTTTATGCCGAGAATGAATTGGGGATTTGCGCTTGTTGGAAAGTATCTAAGGCAAAGGTTCTCAAGGACCGTAGTGGTGAAGAGAAGTTAAACAAGGGGAGAAAGAAGGGTAAAATTTGTTATGTTTTAATTTTAGGCTTTTTTGGCTGGATGACTGTTCCATTTTGTGGCTATAGAACAAGGTCTCTTGACAGCCACTGTTTGTGTTTTCGTAGCTTGCTAATTGTAGTATTTTGGCGTTTTTTATTAATGAAATACATACGATGCAGTTTTTTTGCAGACGATGACAGCGACGATGAATAAATGTGCTCTTATGATACAAAAGTATTTTTAGCACTGTTGATATTGTTAGCTATTTAATGAAATATGCAGTTTTTTCTCAGTCGATGACAGTTATCTGTCGCGAATCTTATTGTTTAATAAACAAATAGTCTATATAAAAATCAACGATTCTAAAAATTCAGAACAAATATCAGTGGCGATTTGTTGGGTACAGTGCTCTAAACCGCCAAGCATTTTTTCTACTTTACCGATCTGCAACCCATTTACTTTGTATCTGATATAGTAACGTCGGTACTATTGGTTTTGTGCGCTGTGTTAGTGATATCTGTCTTATTTAAATTATTTCTTTTTTTCTTGATATTGAATTTGCTAACTAGAAAGCCGTTGTAGTATTTTCGTCAAGTTGTTGATAAAGTTTGGATTTTCTTGTCTTTTTTTGCAACCTTCTATTCACGTTTATAAACTATTAAAATAGCAATTAAAAGTTTACTGTATAGGTTTACTGATCATAGTCGTTAAAAATTTGCCTTTCTTTTCACTATAATTCGTGTAAAGGTTGATTGAAAGGAACAGTGATATCGCCTTAATTTATTTGGTTGAATCAAAAAAAAAGATTATTTTGGAGAAAAGCAAAAGAATAAAAATAAAAATGAAAAAAAGTGATTGACAATAATTTGATGACCAAACAATATTTTTTTTGACGATAATTGGACGAAGAAGGAATAGAATTTATGCTTATATTTAGCATGTTTCTTTTTTAGACAACTAAAGTTAATTGTTTTGCATGAAAGTTTCTGACTTAACCTAATTAAGGCAATATGCTGAAGCATTTGTGGTTTCTGTTCTCAAGCACTTTATGCATATTGGCCCAAAATGGAAACACAGTTCCAAGCAGTGGACTTTACGCCAACGAGATTATAAATCAGAGGTCAAATCAACAAGCTGAAGGTTTCTGTTTTGAGCAGAAAAAAGAAAAACAAGTGAAATTTGAAATTGAGCATGAAATTAGTACTAAAATCCACTAAACCACTGACCTTGTTTCAATTATTTGTTTTTAACCAAAGTTGTAAACAACAAATGAACACAAAGGACACTATTCTTGAGATTTTTTTATTGCTGAAGATTTTGAAAAAAATATAACAATAAAGAAAACACAAATCAATCTTCCAAAAAAAAAAAA
>UXUI01010019.1:3286-14058 GCA_900576705.1 Enterobius vermicularis
TAATTTTTTTCTAATGATTAAGTAAACAAATGCTATATAAGTGATAACAGTTTAAAAAAGTTAGAAAATAAAAGACAAATTTGACAATACAGTGTGCATAGAAGTAATTGAACAAATTAGAGAACCATTATGAAGAAAAATTCATTAGTTTTTTTAATAAGTAATAGTCATCAAAATGGTAACATCCTTTCTTGTTCTCTCTCTCTTTCTTCTTCTTCCAACCCGTCATTTCAGTTAATCACTACAGTGTTTGATAATGACAGTGATAATAAAACAACACATTTAATCCTCCACAAAATTTTCTAAAATTTAGAAGACAAGAAAGAGCACTACCAATTCTTCTTATTATTTTTTACAAATTTTCAGCTTCTTAATACCTTTATAAGCTTTTGCCCGTTTTAATACATGTAATTTCAAGGTGCATTGTAATCTTGCAGACACCTAAGGACTTCCACTGGAAGATAGGCTATTTAAGAGACAGCTAATCAAAGAGCTACAAAGACAGTGAATGATTTAAAGAGTTAAATCAGCACAACACCTGTTGGAAGTATCAATACTTTATCCAAAGAGGAAAAGTAACTGAGCTGAAAATCGCGAAGAATAAAGACTAGTAAAAATAAGGAGAATGTAAGGCTACTAAAACTAATACCGTCAAGGCCTTCTTTGAAGAAGGATACAGCAACATATTTTACAGCTTTTTAAAGCCGGCTAACGGATAGTGTTTTTCCTGTTCATTCAGACGAAACCTTAAATGTGCACTTTATAAGACTAAAACATTTGAGCCTACTTTTGGATAAGTTTGGTGTTTTATAGCTTGCTAATTTGCATAATCAAATTTTTTCTCAGTCCAAGTATGACTTACAGGTGAAACTTTTTATGACTGGATAATCAGAGAACTGAATTTGTGAGCTGTAGCGAAAACGGTAATGTGGCAGAGAAGAAGAAAAAAAAAATAAAAATTTTTAATAAAAAAACCTCTAATCTTAAAAACATTTGAAATACCAAAATTGATAATAACTTTGTCTGCACATCTGTACGTTTATGTCTAAAATAATCTTTAGGCATGTATACGTACTTATGTATTTTTTGAGTATGGATATTATTATGTGTAAACAGAGTACCCAGCAAATTTACTTGTCTTTGGATAAATCAACACCAAGAAAAAAGTACTAGAAAAAATTAGAAAACAAAGTGTCTGTGGCAAGTAAAAAGCAGAAAAAACAGTACATCCAATTTACAACAGCACTAAAAAATGATAGCAATAATAAAGAAAAAGATGACAATAATAGCATTAATAACTATTTTTAGATTTAAAAAAGAAAAAATCTATTATAAGATTTGTCGCCATTTCTCCCCCCAAAGTTTCCTGTTGTTGATTAAGTTGGTGCAACAAGAAAAAATATTGCCAATAATGGTTAAGCAAAAAAACCAATTGCAAACAGCTGGTAAAGACAGCAAAAATTTGCACCAAAATCTTCTAAAGTGGTTCATTGATACTAAACGGTGAACTATTGTTAATATACTTATAAAAGAAAGCATTTCTAACAAAAAAAGTTGTTTTCTATCTTTTTATTCTTCTTTTTTTTACATGACATCTTTTTCTAATTTATCATTTTTTGTCTTTTTTTTTCTTTTTCGCTTACCATTTATCTGGTTCCATGATGAAATTTTTTGCTCATGTCGATTGAAATGTATAACAGCTCTCTATTTCTTTTGAGCACTTCAAACACATTAATATCTTTCATGAAATCTGTAAACTGTTCAGCTTAATTTTTTTTTTCTTCTGATATATGCTTGGTAGTTAACAGGGAAAAAAAATCAGATTATTGGTATTCTTTTTGCGTTTCTTTCTTTTTTCACCCTTTTGACAATTAATTACTGACATATTTATTTATTGCTTCCAATAGACAAATATAGATCAAATTCTGTTCAGTTTCTTCAGTTAATTAATCAGCCAGTCAGGAAATCATTCAGCGATGCGTCGATTTATTCGTTCAATTTATATGTATGTTTAGTTCAGTAAAGTTTAATCATTCAAGTGAACAACAGTAAAACTGCAAAAAAAAAAACCTTATTTTGAAAAAGAAGCATTTTTTTGAACAGCATTTATACCGAAAAACGGATTGAACGTCAATTATCGTTTAAAATCTGAGCAGTAATCTCTATTACCGTTAAAATCTCTGCCGATGTCTTCAGATAGCTCATCATTCTTGCTTTGGTTCAGGAAACACCACCAAACTGATAAGTGTCATTGGTCGGTGTACGATGTATTCGAATTCTTATACCAGTACCATGTTTGCCTACTTTTTGACTCAAAATAAAAGAAATTAGTTCAAAGTTGCAGCTGTTTTTAGGTAATAACTTAAAATGAGTAACGTGTAACATAACAGCATTGATAATCTAGGCAACAAATAGTTTGTACTTTATACTACACAAATTTTTCAAATTTCATTCGGAAAATGAAAATTTCTTTCTACATCCTATATGAAAAAAAAAAACCAGCAAAAATTAATCAACAATTTTGTTTTGATAATATCTAAACAAAAGGCTATTGTTAGTGGTTCTCAAGCTGCTTCAAAAAACAAATTTTAACAAAGAATTACCGCTTAGAGAAATTATCGGGCTCATTGTTGATTTATCTATCTTATTAAATCTCTAAAGTTGCGAAGTTAGAAATGCTTTTATAAAACTCAGAACAAAAAGATTAAAAAACGAAGTACAGGTTTAGCTTGCATTTGGTCAGAAATTTAAAATACTTGTTGTTATATTGATAACGATAAGCATTCAACTTGTTAGTACAACTTTCAAACCAGAAACTGCTAAAAAACGGGAAGATTTTGATTGTCTGTTGTATTTCAAGTGATTTAAGAGAAAAAAATTGGTATAAATGGTATCTTTTTGTAGTTGTAAAAATGAGCAATTTTATACTGATTTCTCTATCTATATCCATTCAACAACGTTTCTAAACAGCGATAAAAATTACTGCTATTAACAAATTGTATCACTTCCGTATTACACTAAAAAAAAGTGCTGAGAATTTTAAAAAAAAACTTCTGTTTAATTTACTAAATTTCAAGTGTTATATAAATTCTTTTTTAATGCACTTGCAAGACACAGTTTTTACTCTTATCAGCATAAAAAAGAAAACTGGAGCAGCATGTTAGGTAATTGAAGCGGAACCAGGTCACTTGAGAGAATGAGGCATATTGGGGTTCATTGAAGAAGTAAATTTTTAACAGACGCTACTTGAGGAACAAAAGACAGTTGACAGATCATTAGTTGGACTATCGAACGAGGTGCGTGTTGAGACGTCAGAAGAAAGAGAAGAAATTTTATCACAAGTTGCTAAAACGTTTCCGGCAAAGTCTGAGGCACCTACAGTTGAGTTACCAAATTTGATAGAAGTTCTAAAAAGTAAAGCAACTTTTGAGATTATTCAGACTTACAATCCTTGAGGATTACAGTGTTTGTGCAGTAGACAAATTTTTTTATTTAATATTGTTACTGAAAGGTTAAGCTAAATCTGCTCTTGAATAGTGTTTTATTTGTGACAACAGATTTTGTACTTGAGGTGAACATAAGTAACACTTAGCGTTTTCTTATTTCGTTAATTTCTACGTGTCTTCTGGTTCTAGAAATTATTATACTTTTAGAGACCGTCAGATAGATGGATAGATACAGCAAAAACAGAATTTCAAATAATATGAAAAGCTCTTCTGCTTAACCAGTTTTTGAAGATTTGTAAGGAACTTTCGGTTTACAATACATCACAGTCTTCTCACTTTCTTTCCGACTGAAACTCAATTTACATAAGAAAATTCGTTCTCAGGCGCTTCTAAGAGCCACTATTAACATCTGATCTGTTTAGTTCATTTCATAAATACTAGAAGTCTTCAGTACTAGAAGAGACTTTTTTCTTAATTTAAGCTTTAAAAGCACAAATTTTTTGTCAACTATGTAAAAGCAATTCGCCAACACTTTTCTATGTCTTGCAATTTTCTGGAACAAACCTTTAGCGGTTAAGACATACATACCTCCGTATTCCCATCTGTTTGTTCACTGTTTCATCTACGAATTCAGCAGCTTACAGTTGTTCTGTCTTCTTCAAATCCAAGCAAACATGACAGCGACATGACAGTCTTAACCGTCTTGTTCTACTTCATTCCATATAGATTTTGGCCTCATAAGAAGAAAATTACTAAACTATGGCACGGTGTAAAGAAAAAATCCCGCAACACGTTGTTTCAAAATTGAAATAGCCACTTTTCTCCCGTTTTGTTGAATTTTTGTTTTTTTTTTGCACCTATTTTCCTGGTCAACGAAATAAAATGCTACAGTGCATTTGAATGTAAGAAGACTTAAAGAACAGCAAATGACGAAAGTATTGTTTCGCTTCAGTTTTTTAGAAATAAAAGTCTGAAAACACTGATGCTTCAAGAAAAAACCTGACAATTTTGAGACTGCGATTTGTCGAAAAAAAGAAACGCTTTTTTGTTTTCTTTTAGTGCTATTTTTTCAAACCGGGTATAACCTTTGCTGCAAAGAAGAACTTGAAACAGTTTTGCGAAACGAAGTGAAAAAGCAGAAAAAGAATTACTAAACGGTTCATATACGAGCTGTTTCCTGCCAGTTAACACCTTTTTTTCACTTCATATCTCAAAATATTTTTTAAATCTTGCTAACTGATAGAGTTCAAGTCTAGATGTAAGAAACTAAAAATAGAATTGGAGAAGGTAAAGTCCTTACCAGTTGCACCTCTTTCAATTTCAAAGGCTTGCTAGGTTGCTGCTTAGTGTGCCTATCTTTGCAAATTTGTAATGCAGAAAATTTAATGATGAAACTGAATAATTTTCTTCTTAATAAAGTTTAGTAATTTTTAGTTTAATAGACTTTTTCTGTTTTCTAGTTTCAAAATATATTGAGTAATCTAATTCTTTTGAACAGTTGTAGCTGCTGAATAAGCAGAAAGAAAACGAGTGTCCAAAAATGTGTAAAAAAACGTATTTTAAACTTTAAAAAAAAAAGTTTATATACACTTTTCTGCTCTATAAAATACAGAAAATTGTTGGTGGTTATTTCTTTCTCGAAATGAGAATTACAAACCGGAAAGAAATGTGAAACCGGAAATAATTCATTACTTTCACCAAAATCTACTTATTTGCAGTTTCAAAACCGTTCTTAGTTGTTTCTAAGCGTGGCTATCAAAATTCGGTATTTTTTATTTTTTAATGAAAATTTTTTACAAAAGTTATATTTTACAGGAAAACATTAACAAATTATTATTCTGTTAAGTTGTAAAAAAAGAAGTTTTTATTGCACTGTTCGTCTCTTCTTCGTCTTCTCTCTGTCAAAGTCGCGTAGCTTGTACATAAGTTGCAGTCAAAAAAAGTCTGAAAACCTATTGCTTTGGCCAGTTAAATGCAGATTGCAACTGTTTTTCAAATTGTTCGTAGCCTAGCCTATTTAGAGAATTAAAGCACATGACTTCAGAAGAAGGTGGCAGCGTCGAACTCTTGTTTGCTCATATACTAAAACTCTGTCAAGTAAACTTCAGAGAGTTTCGAACAGCTTAGAAGTCTTTTTATTCGCCAAACTCTCAAACACTGATATGGAAATTCTGGTTTCCCTTGTAAACCTCACCTACAAAGCAAACTATTCTGCGCATATTGTCAGCGAGCAGTATTGGTGCTTTCCTGTTTTGTGAGCCAATTCTTTCATAAATGACATTCTCAGTCGAGCGCACTTTGCCAGAAGCAGAATACGCTGGGGTAAATGTTGCTGTTTACAACTCTGTAGAATAATAATCTAGGAATGTTTTTGTGTAAAATTCTTAAAATAAATCTTTAAAAAATAAAACATGCTAAATTCTCATTGCTGTTTTTTGTGGCTTCCAAAATCTGCCAAAGGCGGTCTTGTCGTTGTAAAATAAGTGCAACTTTTGCAAAAACAGTCATTTATCTTTAACCTCCCGCTCTTTTCCGGTCCGTAACCCTCGGCCCTAAAAAAAACAATATCATCAATTTTTGATATGCAGTAAAGCAGAAAATTTTACAAAAGATACTTTTCCTGATTTAAAGATATGTGGAGTTATCTCCTCAAATTTTTTTTTATATTTATTTGAATTTTGAAGTTCTGTTTTTAACAACTGTTTGGCTAAATTAAAAGATTTAGTACATATTTGAAGACAGAAGAAAAGCTGTATTCAACAGACCAAAAATTACAAAATTTTATTCCGGAGAAAGTAAGCTACAAGTGTGCAAAAGCGTGTCAGGCGGCAACCTGGCAAGTTTTTAGAAACAATTAAACAGTAATATTTTTTCAACAAGAGTTAACAAAGTTTTCTCATTTTCTTGTTGAGCTAAAAGCTATCGTTTTCACAAAGTCGCACTAGTAACTGAATTTACCTTATTAGGTTACCTCCTCAGATTTTTAAACCTGAGCTTAGAGTTTACTAAAAAAAGCGGTGAATATCTGAAGCCAATAACCAGCAAAAATTTTCTGGTCATAGATGTCTACATTTTTTTTACCAAATTAAATTTCTTGCAACAAATAAAACGTGCGACACTGCAAATTGTCAAATTTATTCTTTTAACAATCGTTCAAGTGTTCTGATATGTGAACAAGCCTAAAACCGAAAGCAGCAGTTTATTCGCTCAACAAAAGCTCATAAGATGTTTCTTATCGACTATTCTCGTAGTCTCCCATTGAGATATATTTATAGGCTGCATATACGTTATAAGTTGCTCTTCTAGGCAGGGGTTCCGTTGACACTATCGCTTTTTATCTGAATAATTTTCCAGATTATAAATAGGCTCAAAAAACGGTCAGCTTAAATTAATTTCTTTTTGAGCTGATTGCGCTGCAAAAAGGGAGTAATGCATATTGTTCTGTAGTTTCTACTTGAAACTTTCTGGTAATTTCGAAGAAGAAGAGAGGAGAATAAACAACAAAAGTGTTTTTGTATTTGTAGCCGTAACAAAGCCATAAAAGACCTATACAGATAATTGAGAAATTGCAAATGGGTTTCAAAACGGATTTTTCTTATAAGAACTGACAGCCAAAAGCACAAATGCCAAAAGCAGCTGTTCTTTGCTCCTTTTTTTTCTTGCCGCTGTGTAATTCATACACTTTTTGTCGTTCTGTGCTCGGATCACCTAGACAGACCTTCCTCGTTGTGAATTAACTAACTGAATTACCAATTTCTGTGGAAGTATTTGGAAATGGACTACCTTTTATTAGTTTGGTGCTGCGTAAATAGCCTGCATTCCGCTCTTAAATACAAAACAAGTTCAGCAGTAGTAAGACGCTGTTGCAAAATATATCCAAGCTATAAGAATTTGAGACTACAGGGGGAATGTTTTGCTATCTTTTTATTATTATATAATCAGCTTTTGCGCTCCTCACTGTTTGATTATTAAGCACCAGAGCGGTCTTGAAGAATTTAGTGTTGTTTATTAAGGTCACACTCTAAACAGCGAGAAAATTTCACAATGCTGTAAAAGGTCGATTCGTTTTTATGATAGAAACCAGAGAAAGGACTCATAATTTTAAGCTCAATGTTACCTTCTTTATTCTTCTAGAAGACGAAGATACACTAAACATAAATATAAAAAGATGCATAGTTTCTGAGTACAGAGGAAAAACTGATGTTACTCGAGGACCACTCCGACAGTTGAAAGAGTAACGCGAACTACCATTATAGTGCTGGTTGTGATAAAATTTCTTGTTTTTGTCAAATTTATTATATAATAGCTTTCGCTTTTTCTTTTTTCATAAAGTACTTCAAAAACAATAATGTCATTTATAAAATCTGTAAAATGTCAAGGTTAAGTTTTTTTTAGCTGATATATATTCAAGAGTAAACAACAAGGAATTATTGATGCTTTCTCCGTCACTTTTTTCCCACCTTCTGACAGCTAAGTGTCGAAACAATTCTCATTGCTTCTAGAAGAAAGAGCTAGATAAAATTTTGTTCAGCTTGCTCAGTTAATTAATCAGCCAAGCAGTAAGCCAGTCAACGATGCATTGATTTATTCGTTCATCTTATATGTTTTTTCAGTTTAGAAATGTTCAGTCACTCAACCGAGCAACAACAGAACACTTTCTATAACCAAAACAAACTTTTCCTCTTTGAAAAAAACCGTTTTTTGGACAATATTCACCACAAAAATGGATTAAGCAGTGGGATTAAAATCTGCGCAGTAATCTCTGCTATTGGCTTGCATGTCTATGCTCATCCCCGACGGATAGATCACCATTCTTGCTCTGGTCCATGAAACACCATCAAACTGATAAGTGCCATTGGTCGGTGAACGATCTGTACGAATCTCTATACCAGTACCATGTTTCTCCATTTGTTGACTAAAAATAAAAAAAAAGATTAGTACAAAGTTTTCGCCATTTTTAGACAATATTTTATAGTTATTAGCACATAAATTTCATCAAAATTTTTGTAAGCAGGCGTCTGTAATTTGTTTGCTTTACAAAATTTTACATTAAAAAATTTTCTCGAACGTCTATGAAAAGATAAACCAATAGAAGTCAATAAAATGCTTTGTTGTGGCAAAACTTTGACAAAAAAGTCATAATCACTAATTTCAGTGTTGCTTCTAAAAAAAAAGTTTTATATTGAATTATTCCTCATTTAAATCATCCAGGTTACTGATAAATCACCTAATTTTAAAGAATATTGTAAAATTAAAAGTAGTTTTACAAAACTCAAAGTAAAGAAGAATTGCAGATGGAAAAAACTTACAGGTCTAATTCACATCTGGCTGGATTTTTATAATATTTAGAGCCATATTTATAATAATAACCATTCAAATTGTTAGTACAACTTCCGAACCAAAATCCGCTGAAAAAGAAGAAAGCTTTTAAATATTTGTTGATTTTAACTGATTTCACAGAAAAATGCTGTCATAAAAATATTTTTTTATAGTTGGAAAAACAAACATTTTTATACTGATTCCTGTATCTAAACCCAGTTAGCAACGTATCAATAAAAAAGTGTCGTCATTTTGATTAAAAAATCATGTTACTTCTGCATTGCATGAAAAAAGTGTTGAGAAATCTGTGAAAAATCTTTTCTTCTTCTTTACCCATGAGTAACAACCAAAAAACCTTTTGTTAGATCAGTCGTTATTTGGAATTCAGAGGGGGAAGAAAAATATAATGAAATTCAGCAAAAAATAAAGCTCGTCTTATGCCTATGTTAAGCTTTGTCGATTAAGATAACGCTACAAATAACAGCTTATTAATGACATCATTCTAAGCACACACTATAATAGTCAACAAGATTAGAATAAAATTTAGAAACAAATGTATAATGTCTGTGCTTTAAATTGTGTTTGGATGACGTGATGGCACCATTTGATAATCATAAGTGAACGGTACATTTGCACTTGATAAAGTCGCCTAAGTCTGATCAACAGTGAAAGTACCCGTATTTTACAAGTAAAGTAAACTTAATACTTTAGTGAAGCAATAAAACATTTTTAGAGGCAAAAAAAAGACAAAAAAAGAAAGAAAAACAGAAAATTAAGGCGATCATGACCAACACTTACCCACTTCCCTCTTTAATATTTCCATTGTAAGTGTTCAAAACATCACAGTACTTGTTTCCATCGCCAAGTGTGTGAAAAGTGGCAAATGGTGAACCCAGATCGGTTCTAACATTAGAATAATGTAACCCAGATTCACCGCTTGCAGTACCGTCAAGTTGATATTGTTTGTCTTTACCGCTTAGCTGCAAAATAGAAAAATAGAAGAAGAAAGTTCTTAATTTTAAAAAATTAATTAAATGTTGAAAAAACGAAAAAATTATTTTTTCTAAATAACAAATAATTAATTGCAAAAGACACAGAAAAAATTGTAAACCAAACTTTTTAGGCTGCTTTTTTTGGCAAGCAGTATAATTTTACCTTGATATGTTGAACATAAGTGGTCATGCCTGGCTGATTACCACAGCAAACCTGTATAGCCATATCATATTTGCCACTTGCTCCAATCAAAGTTCTCATCCGTCTTAGACCAAACCAGAAGTTTGTATTTTTTCCTGGTGTACCAAAGTGCTCATCATACTGTTCATAACTTCTATCAAAGCTCTCAAATTTCTCTTCGCCACGACTAAAATGCATTATTTAAGTGAAATATATTAGGATAAAAAAAATCTTTTTTTTTTACAGATCTCATTCATCCAACTGATACCATTTAACTTCTAATAAAAAAAAAGTAAAACTAAGTTACTTGTCTAACATTTTTTTTAAAAAATGCCTTGTACATACACTAACTTTAGCCTCAAAAATTTAAGAACAAATTGTTTTTTGTGAAATTTAAAGTCTGATTAGCCGAAATGACCTTTGAATAACTGTTAATCCTTTGTCACAATAAGTTTCTGCAAGAGTACCATCTGTCAACTCAATTATCCGTCTTCCAGGCTCTTTTGATGCATACGGACTACAGTCCGAACTGAGACCTGCAGATACATTAATGCCAAAAAACTGTTAAGACTAAATTTTACAAATGTTAAATAGAACATCTATCAACAGATAACGATAAATGGATACGAATCAATGGCTGACCCAGAGATAGTTCACAGACGAAGTATGCTGTACCAATACATGATGCCGGAACCCATTTTCCATCAGATCCCATTGCAAAGCATATTTTTGTTGTAAAACTGCTTCCTTAATTAGTTTAATAGTTATTAAATTACGTAAATAAATAAATAAATAGAATAATGATTAAAATAAAGTAATTTGAAAGTTTTTTTT
>UXUI01010041.1:1754-15979 GCA_900576705.1 Enterobius vermicularis
ATTCTTAGGATTTTTTTACCACAAAAACTTAAAAATTCAGCACTTTTTTTTGCCAGAACTGAACCAAAGGAAAGCATAAACTTTGCAATTTGCTAACATTTGCTTTCCAACATCGGTTTCTGCGTAACGATGCAACAGTTTCAATTTGATACTGAAAATTAACAAATAAACAAAAAAAAACAAATATTTTTACAACAAAAGAAAAACAAAAATAGGAAACAAAGAAGAGAAAAACGGACACACACACACACCTATTAAAAACCAAAAATAAAAAAAGGTGTTATTTTTTAGCCCAAATAACTATAAAATTATTGGTAATCAAACAGTAAAACCTAAGGCTGTAGATAAATTTTTTGTTTTTTAAATTTCAAATTTTTTTCACTGAAATTTGACGACATTGTTGAATTCCCAATATGTTGTTCTTAAAAAGTTGTATAATCTGTACTCGTCGGTTCAGTTTTTGCTCACCTACCTATTCGTAAAAAGAAAAAAACTTCTTACGCAATGCGCAGTATGGTAATAAATTATAAAATGTATTTATAACTCATCAATTATGTAAACAGTTAAGATGCTAAATTCACAAATAATTTTGAATGTAGAAAAAAAAAGTAAAGAACGATAATAACGTACATCTAAAATGTTTTCCTGGAAAAGACGAAATTCAGTTGATACTGAAAATCGTGAAATATAACCAGCAGATCAAACAACTGTTAGAGTCATGAAAAAAATGGCTTATAAATCAAAAAAAAAACTGTCTTCACCGTTTCTTCTTCTTCAATACATCTTATTTTTTTTTTTGCTTTATTCGGTGCTGCACTTTGAATTTACTTCACAATAAATTTTTAAATCTTATCAATAACATTGATTCAGTATGTATCACCAACAGTTTTGTATTTGACTAAAATTTTATAATGCAAACAAAAAGATTTTTTTTTTTGAGTTTTTTTTCTTCTACATTTACAGCAACAGCAAATAAGTTATAATAACAGTAAGAAAAAATGAATCTTTTCCATTTTTTTTTTCAAGCAGCACATACGTGACTGACATTTGTTGCAATTTGGTGCATGCAAATAGATTTTCTTCATGTTTATACACACAAATTTACAGAATGTTTAATTCTTATAAAACAGCTCTTTCTTCTCTCTTTTTAAACTCCTTAAAATCGTTGCATTGGTAATCATCGGTGGTTTTTCAAAAGCAGTACAATTTTGGTAAAATTAAACAAGCTAAAGTGAACTGTGAATTTGGTCATAATTTACCATAACTTTAGTGTTGGTCTTATTCAGCGATTATTCCAAGTTATTGTATCACTTTAACAGCTACGAACTGTAATCACGATAGCTTAAAAAGATAATTGAATTGTAATAAACTTAGGCTAAATTACCGCAAAAAAGCCAGTTAATTTTTTAACTAATGTCAAAAAAAAAAAGACGGTGAGAAATTGGAAAATACTGGATCATTTCAGCAAAATTTAGCTTTTAGTTTATTTCATGATATTACTTCGTTCTGAATAATTCTTTATTATGTATTGCTCACGACTAAAAATGCCATCTTTGACAAGAAAAAATTAAGTAGGCAACCTTTGAATTGAATTAGCAGAACAAATTTTCTAATTCACTGCAGTTTGCAAATACTAATCTGGTTTTTTGATACGACAAACTTCTAAGCGTAATCAATTTATTTGCAACTGACTGATTTATTAGACTACCTTTTGTTTATCATATCGCTAACTTATCTTGAGAATTCAGACTATTCATCGCTATTACGTTGCTTTTTGCATATATCGGAACCTGTTGTTGTTAATATTATTACTTCTTTTTTGCCTTTAGCCCAGTTTTAAACCGCAGTGGTTGATAATTTTCCATCAAGAGTTTGTAATCAGTTTATATGATCAGTCGGCTTTCACTCGTTTATAGGTTCAATTCAAGCTTGTAGAAAAAGAGTAAAAACTCCATCAACCTTCCCGGAAAAATTGATGGATTATTGGAAACTGTACATGTTGCATCAGCAATTTTCAACTCTGAGTGTAACTTAAATAACACAAGCGTTTTGTTAATCTGGTATAGACTTAAAATTAACAGTTCTCTAAAATCAATTTTTACTATTATTAATAAATGGTACTTGGTTGAATTTGTTTTTCAACGATAATTTTTGAAAATGCACAATTTCCGGAGAGTACAGATACTGCGAGTTCCCTGTTTGCTGCTGAGATATCTTGAAGAAGAACTAAGATAGCAATGGCTGTCGCAGTTTATCAAAAGAAACTGATTATCCACCAGGCTGCTGCAAGTTTAAACATAAGAAATTTCTGTTTATGAGTGAACAGTCAGTAACACAAAACATCTCAGGGTTATCTCTAACGAGCTTCCAAGAAAGAGAAATTTAACACAGTCTGACGATGATGAGCACTAAAACGCCGATTGATAACTTAACGCTACAAGCACTGTTTTGACAAACAAGCAAAAGAAGACAAATGGAAGAAAGAAGGAACCGCCAAGATTCATACTCTTAAAACCTTCGCTATGTAACATTTTCTCCTGAAATGTCATTCCGTTGTTCATTCCTAAGTACCACTGAGCGCAGACGTATTTAGACATCAGCTACGTCAGAAATTTCTTTCTTAAAACTTACAACAGTCTGACGGTATACAATTTCTTTTAGTGCATCGCAACAGCAACATTTTACAAGTCAACAATGTCCCGACTATTAAGCAGTCTTAATCAAACTTTGAAATCCCAAATTTGTTTCATATTTATATTTCTTTAGCAAATAAAATAAAAAAATTTTCTAGATTATTCCAAAATTTGATAATTATAGTACCGTCTTATATTAAGAGCTCTTACTAAGTTCTTAGAATATTTAGATTTTCAAGTTGCTGTGTTAAGATGAGTTGCTAAAGCTAAGCTTTTTGTGGAAACATTTTGCTTCTATTGCACTTCCTATCAAACAATAATAGGAACTGCAGAATAAGTTTGCATTATACCCACACGAGCTTATTTAAAAGCCTTTCTGCCGCAGGGTCCATTTTCTTATAGAATATACCAGTAGAAAACCTTTTGAATCATATTAAGAGCTGCATTATCCTTATTGTTGTGTCCAATAGTCTTGATATTTGTGCTGTAACGTTCATTCTCTTTTAACAGTAAGCAGTTCTTAACTATAAAAGAACAGTCTTTAGCCAAATAATCTGAGTTTCCTGGCTACCAGACACTTTTCTAAAGTGAAGAACTGTTATGGTGGTAATCCTTCCACATTCTCTACTCGGGCCTTCTCGATGATACTGTGGCTTCAATCTAGCGTTTGCTTGTCGCATTGTTTATCACTGACTGATAAACCTCTATTTCGTTGTTAAAGATCTCCGAATTTTGTGTCTTTGACCACTTCTACTTTGACAGCCGTATTCTTACTTAAAGTATCTCCCTGACAGTGACCAACTTTAATTTTAGACACTTTCGTATTTCGGACCTCTTTTTCTCATTTCACTCGTATATTTACGATCGGCGATTCTTTTGAATACTGGTTTATTTCCACAAACTAGATCCAACAAAAAATAGTGAAATAACTCGGAAGCAACAGATAAAAACGACAACAATTCTAGAATTTATTAAAGAGATTTGATGTTGCCAACCAGACACAAATTAAAAGAGTATAAAATAGGTGGTAAATAATCTTTAAGTTGTAAAATTAGTGAATATATTCTGAGCAAACTGTAATTACTTACTGATTTAGCAAACTAATTTTGACGAACTTTGTGTCTTTACTTATCTTTACTTGTATAGTATCTTTACTATACAAGTCAAAGCTGCGACATCGGTAAAGATTAGACAGAAAAAGAAAAATTACCAAATGACTAAGAAAAATAAAAGGGGTAGGGGACGTTAAGGCTTGCATGCTAGTGTGCGGTCAAGCTACCACTGATTCTTTTGATGTAATAGGAGTCTATAAGCAACTGCAGCAACGAATGACAAACATGAGAATAGCAGAATCACGAGGTTAAACCTCTTTATGAAGCAGTCGTTAAGCCGATTCTTTTTAAAGAGGGTAATGATAGAATTCTTCTTAAATAAAATTCATTTTTTGTTGTCTGTTCTGCAGTTTGATAGGGCTTACCTAACAGAAAAACTCATCAAATTTGAAATTTCTTAATTTTCCGCGTTTAGTTTTTGTCATCTAAATTTACCAAGAGAAGTTTCTAGTATTAGAAGACCAGTAAGAGAAACTTTATTCTTTATACAGGTAATTGTGTTATTTCGGGCTGCAGACTGCATTTTCCAAAAAACAACTTTAGTTTCTGAAGTTCGGAAAAGTTTGATTGGTGTTACTTATATTTCTGCTCTATCATCATTGATCTATCACTGACGCTATTTCTCGCTTCATATTTTCTGTCTTTTTAAATGCAAATAAATGTTCAAAACAAGGTGACGTTGACGAAATTAGTTGTTCTGCTGTTTTACAATTAGCTGTTTTTCAGTAAAATTTATATGTTCTTAAAAGACAGACTAAAAATTTTGTTTAGACTTAAACTAATGTAATGTTTCCAAATTTTTCACATCTAAATAATCTTTGTCAGAAAACTTTTCCGAGAATTTTAGTTATGAAGCAAGTTAAAAATTTGTTAACCATCGTGAAAGGCCAAATGTGCTATTTTACAGTAAAACTTGTTGGCGATTTCATTTTGTTCACTTGAAATGTTACAAACTTTGCTTTTACGTGCAAAGCAAATCCTGTGCCAAAGACATGTTGAAAAAGTTTTAATTTTACCAAATAATTTTCCAACAGCTAGATTTTATTATGTTTCAGTTCTTCTAGAAGTGATAAAAAGTGTCATTGAGAACTGTTCAACATCATTCTTGCCAAGTCTCCAAACAACAGTTTTCACTGCGCCAATTCTTTTTTTTTAATTGACGTCCATATTATACTCAAGGTTGGGTTGTCAATTAAATACGCATGCAAAGGGTGTTTCTTCGATCGCCCAATAGATCTCAAATGAGTACAGTTTTGACCTGTTGCGGAACGAATTAACTAAGTAAATTGATTTCACTTCGTTTAACAACTGGTTTTTTTGCAAAATGAAAAAAAAACAGAAAACATTAGGAGTTTATGACTCAAAAACGGTGAATGGCACATTCTTTAATACCCAGAGATATTAACCAACAACTTCTGTACCAGATGCTATAGATGATAACTAAGCGCGAAACAACTGAACGTCTAGGTACTGAGAGATACATCTCTTCGTGATTCAGTGTTGGCAAAATAGAATACTTATTGGTTCTTTACTGCAGTACTTTTTTTTACCTGGAAACCTAAGTGAAAATTTAGAGAGCTAAAATAGGCTAAAGTAAGAGCGAATAGATCTAAAGATAGCAATAAAAACATTCTATAAAACCAGGCTAACAGTGACGTTCTGGAACAGTAATCAGCTGTGAACCGGTTGTTCAGTTCTGTTTGCTTCAGACAAATGATATGCTATATAATAGAGTTGTCAAAAATATCAAAAAAAGAAACAAAAAGTGTAGAACTATTTTAATTAAATATAAAAAAAAACCAGGATATGTTCAGGTTTTCAAAGCGAATGCTTCAATAAAGCATTGAGCTGAAAATAGAGGTATTTAATTTATGGCAAGAATAAATTGATCACTTTCGCTACTTTTGGCAGTTATTAACTGACATAATGCAGCATTAACTACGTTACAACTAAAATATTTTTATGTTTCAAAAAAAAAATCACTGCAGCCAACTCTACAAAAACTATTTTCTACTTTGATTTCATGAATTTACACTTTTTATTCAAAAAATACACCTAAAATAACTAATATAATTTGACACCTCTAACTGTAAACTTTCACAAATAAATTAAAAAAAACAATAGATTTAATCAAAGTAATTTCTTCTATAGTTTCAATAAAAAAAATTGTCAAAAACACAGTTATTTATTTTTTTTTTTCATTGCTTATTCTCTTCAAAGTTTTTTTTAACCAATAACAACTGTAATTTGGAGCATTTTATTGATGCAAATCCTTACAATAAAAAAAGCTCTTCCTAAAGCGCCTGTTTGCAACTGAGAACAAATCTATGACAATGGTTACTTTCTCACTGTAAATTAAAAATTTTCAAGCAAAAAAAATGTTGAAATTTTTAATTTTTTACTGTTTTAGCTATCAACAGTTATTATATCAGAAATTTATTACTGATAACCTATTCAATTTCTGCAACAAAAAGCTGTCGGTATTTGTACATTTAAGACTGTTTTATACATTTATAGATTTTATGAACGGTGTATCTTCGATAGGTAGGTGTAGCCAAATTGCAATAAAGCTGAGTGTTCAAAACTGAGTAAATCGGTAAGCATCACTGTTTTAGTATACTAAGATTGCTTAGCTATTTTAGCCGTACGAGCAGGCGAATTAGGCAGATATCTAAGTCATGTAGCCAAATATCTGAATCATAACCAATATGAAAAACAGTGTGGTGCGAATGAATATTGCAATAACAGCGTGTGGAGTCACCTGCAGTCAACCAAATGTAACGTTTTGTGCATATTAGGGTGAGACATGGATATCTTCCAGTAAATGGATGGTTGCATGTTCTGCCAAGTCAGAAATTTTGTTTTAGAATCCGAATTTTTGCAGAAGAGTGCACTTCTACTGCATTCAGAAGTGCCAAATTTTTAACGCATTAGTATATGAATATATATATCGTAATATGAATTATACGACTGCTTATTTGTTTCTTTACCTTTTATTGTTGTAATGACGTATTCTCCCGAAATTGTACTTACTATACCAATCTGACTTTTGGAATGCAGAAATAAAAATTAATCCTTATACATTAAAATTTGAAATTCTCAAAAATTGTGACATTATCAAAGACCATGACTAAGAAAAAGTAAAAAGTTACGCCATTTTTGAAAAACTAAATTGTCTATTTTAGGGCTTTGAATTGTCCTCTGTTAAAAAACTCCAGGTCTGTATGATTACAGTTATTTTTGACAGAGTCAGCTGAACTTGTAGAGAACAGATAAAAAAGAACAAAAAGACGTAAAATAATTCACCTAAAATCTGTACAAATGTCATCATTCTGCGAATGTTTACAAGTTTTTATGATAATATTATCATCATTATCACTTCTCTTGTCTTTACTTGTTTTTATGTTAATCAGTGTAATCAAGTAAATAAATTTCGACTGTTTTTTTTGCTTATTACTTATTTCATTTTTACTCATTTTTTGCTCTGCACTTCTTTTCAGCGATAATATAGACGATTCCTTAATAAATTAATTCTGTGTTAAATATATGATTTTAACGACCACTACTATTGCAATATTTCTGTAGAATGGCATTTTGAAGAAACTTTTAGCTGTGAAACAGAGTTGTTTTTAAGGGAAGTAAACCAATTTGTTTCGCACATTACTGACTTGATTAACCTACTGGTAGTAATAAAACGAATTACTTTTTAACACTAGAAGCAGTGTCAAAAAGGTTTTTGAGCTGTTGGTTTTGCAAGTGGATTAGAGTATGTAGTTATAAAAAGATCTATAGATTTTTATTTTACTAGTTTCTGAAGCACCTCATGGTCAGCTATCTGTAGCTGTCATTAAGAGCCATTCAAAGATGGATAACAGAATTACTTAGCTAAAATACTTGTAAAGTCTAAATTTTTTATAACAGACTGTATAATCTATGCCTGTTATCTGTGACATAAAAAGCGCTATCTAAAAGCAGTTCTTAACAATTCTTCAAGAATTACTCGTAGAACAACAGTATTTTTTAAGTTGGTGATTAGCAAACGTCTAAAATACGCCCTTTTACTGAGTGATTTGTTCGAAGAAGAGAAACCGACTTGTGTAACTTTACTGAGTAACTAATTAACAATTAAAGCTAATGGTGACGTGTTCAAAAAAATCTTATGTCATAAACTGTCTATTCTAAAAATGTTGTGTACGTAATGAATAATATAATATGTGTACAAAAGTTGAAAAAGCTGTTGATGAAAATGAATTCTGCAATTAAAAAAGGAACAGTATTAAAGCCCAAATTTTTTTTTTACTTTTTTAAGTGGAAATGTGTTGACGCAACTCAATCTCTGAAACAGTACAGCGATGACGCATCGAAAATTGCGAAAAGGAAAAATTAGCAGCAGTACTGAGCAGAATTTTGCAGCTGAAAACGTTGTTGATGAAAATAAATACTGCAGTTAAAAAAAACACAGTAGCGAAACCCAAATTTTTTTTACTTTTTTGAATAGAAATGTATTGACGCAACGTGATTTTTGAAACAGCATAGCGATGACACATTGAAAATTGCAAAAACAAAAAATTAGGAGCAGTACTGAGCAGAATTTTGCAGGAAATCAATAACTTTTCAGATTTTAAGTATTAACTGCTAGAACAAACATCTTTTAGAAAAAAAAAGCAGGTTACGCTATCGTAAAAATTGATATTAATGTTTTTTTAATTTTAATTGTTATTATTTATAAAAATGAAAGAGGGAAAAAAAGCTGATAATTACAGTCAAAAAAACGTGAAAAAAAAAGTTTTTTCTAGATTTATAAGTGTATGGAACGATTCAGAAAGATACAGATTAAAGTTATTGAACACACATACACAGTACCGCAGCAATACAAAAAATATCTAGTTCAAGAGTAGAGAAAAAAAAACTATGAATAAAAAATTAAACAATCGCTAAAAGTAACATAAGAGAAAAGTACATATAGACAGCGAATAGCATGTGTACTCTGCGCTGATCAATAGACAGTCGTCAGTGAATTCAGTTCTTTGCTGCAATCTGTAACCAACATCAGAAGACAACATCTAAAGAAGGTTTGTCCAGTTTTCTGACAACTTTTTTTTCGAAGGCATATTCATATTTAAGAAACATGTCTGCATTATCGGTTCACTGATTTACAGGAACATCGTGCAATTACCATACAATCGACCTTATAATGCATCAAATTTTCTTGGTAATTAAAGCTATAAATACCTTTTAAGAACTTAATCTTTTTCTACCTTTTAAATGCAATTTAAAATGACCTTTTTTGTTTAATTGTTTAAATCTTCGTTTTAGTTTGTACCTCAAATATTAGACTTATTTTAAAATTGATATTATCTTTTATTCACGCTCCTTAATACTACTCAAAATTTTTCTGATTTTAACTGTTTATAGTTGACCACTTTCCTGATCTGCACTGAAGCATCTCGTTTGATTCGAACTCCTCGATCTTGCCCAGCTCATTCTCATTTTGAGTCATGCGGTTCAATGTGTCGTGAACGGTGTAACGAAGAATTACCACTTGCGTGTCCACTTGCTTGTTATGTGGGCTGTGTGTGTGATGAAGGATATGTTATGGATAAAAATGACAACTGCGTTAAACGAGAAGACTGTCCAGGTATCTTTTTTTAGTCTGTGTTCTGCATCACAAATCAAAATGCTGTTCAAAATTGCTTATTATATTGGTTAAAAAAGAAAAAACAAATCAAAAGTTTTATCACCAGATTGAGACTATAATTTAAAAGTTTATTAAAACTTTTTGAACGTAATAGTATAGAACGCGGTTTTTAGACAGTGCCACTAAGTTAGTTTTCTTTTCAGCTCCCCGAGCGGCGAAGGCAGTAAGATATTTGAGCCGTGTGAGACGTCAAGCACGGTGCGGTCCCAACGAACATTATACGACCTGTGGTACAGCATGTGAACCAACTTGCGGCAAACCACTAGCAGACTTATGCACAATGGAGTGCGTTCCAGATGTCTGCCAGTGTAATCCCGGATTTTTCCGTCATGCAACCAAAGGTTGTGTACGTCAATCCCAATGTTGATGATAAACACTCATTATACTCACAGTTTAGCAGGTTGCTATCAGGAGATAGTTGAATTACTGTCACTGTTACCCACTTTCTTTGATTCTTAATTATTTACAGTATTTCTTTTAAACAAACTTTTATGATAAAGACTGATCATAAAAATTTGAACAGCTTTTAATCTACTGTTGCTTTTACACGTTCTAGCTGATAATATTATTTTTTAATACTGGAAAATATGGCACTAATACAATATCACTTTAATTGACGATCAGAAACCACTGAGGAGTAAACATCTAATAGTCTTTTTAAAAAAGTAAGATAATTATTGGTGAGAAACATGTTTTGTTATGTTTTTTGAGAGAAATGAAGAAAGAAATAGCTTAGTACCAGATCTCACGAGCTGAAAAAATTGGTATCAAAAGAGCAGGTAAAAAAAGTATTTTTGAACTAAAAAATAAAAATGGCGACAATTTCCAAAATTGTTCTATTCCACTTTCAGCATTTCTCTTTCGAAACAGTGCCTTTTCAAATCCATTTAAATTCAGTATTTTAATCTCATGAGCAATGATTTTGAGCATTGACAAAAAAAAAGTTAGACGAAAATGAAGTAAAAATTGTCTAATGTAAAAAGTGAAGCTTTCATTATTATTTTGGAAATACACCAGCAAAAAGCCGTTGTTTAGTGCAACGCTTGAAGTTATTTTTGTATTCTCAAAAATGATTTCTGTTGCTTATAAAAGAGAATTTATATCAAAATGAGGCCGCATGACGCTCTTAACAATCTTGCGTTCCTCTTCGAAATATTTTCAAGAATTGTTCTGAATTGAAAGCACTTCTGCTCTTTATTAAGAGCAAAATTGGTAGGCTCAGTCACAAAAGTTTAACGAGGAAAGTTACTAATATTTCCTTAAAAAGCGTGCAAAAAGTTTGACGTTTTACAAAAATTAGGCTTTAAGCACATTGTATTTACCCCTTAGATTATCAGAAACAGATAATATATATATTAACGTATGTACCTTCGAATTGTTGGAATCAATATGTCACAGTCGACCTTTAAGTACGTGAGTCAAAACTATTGCCAGTTTTTGAAGAAATCTTACTGCTGGAATAATCTAGTTTAATTCTACAAAACAAAACTTTATTCACGTCTGGCAAGCTTAGGAGACAGAAAATAAGTGTCATACAAGAAAACTGGAAAATTTTGAGTATGATAGGTATTCGAAAGTTAAAGAATGAATTAAATGCCTGGGAATTACGCAGTATGGTAATTTGATTAAACACTTAAAGGAATCTGGCGTATCTCAGGCGAGTATTTCTGATTTAAGCTCATGTCTGCTATAAATTGTTTGTGAGACTTTACAAAGTTGTCTTACAACGTTTCTTTCGTAAAATTTGTCTTTGTCTTGATTTCTTTTTTTGAAAGTTTTTTTAAAATTACTCTTCAGTATTCTCAACCTATGTTGCCGTTTCTATAATCATTTACCTAATTTTTCGATTGATGTTGTTTACTTTAATTATTCAGGCTTAGAAACTACCAAAGACAACAATAAAAACGTGCCTTTACTGAGTCAAGTCTCTCACTATCTGGTCGTGACATAAGAATTGAAAATTTGAAAAAAAGTTATCAATTTAGAAAAATTGTACTCAGAAGGTGCGCAGTAAAGACGAAAAAATCTGTCGTTTTTGCAAAATAATTACTTAAATTAAAATATTTTGGTTCCAAAGGTAACAAACCTTTTTGGCTTTGAGGTCAAATTTATCAATTTATTGAAGCAATAAGTTTATTCAATAATTGCTGAGAACAGTAATTAAATTTGATTTTAAGCACTAACGTAAGTATCACTTTTATTTTTTTTATTTTATTATTATTGCTTTTTTTTGTAGATAAATAGATAAATTTTTGTTTTAGCTTTAGGTGATGGTAAAATAGAGAATTGCTTAGTCACAGAATAGCTGTAGTTGCTTTAGTGTGTTTTCGACCTATTCGTCACATTTTGTAGATCAACTATAGGAGGCAACATCAACTGCAATCATGCTTTCCTCATTTCTGTTCATATTTTTTTAACCAGTTTTTTCAACTATTATTTTATTCTTTCATCTTTGAGTCATACGATAAACAACCATTTACACCAATTTTTTTATACTTTACGCTTTTTTAGATGCCGTATTTAAAAAACAAATTTTACGTCATGTTTTCATCGTAGATCGTTCTGTTTCTGGTTTAGTCATCACAAAAAGCAATAAACATAGCGATCTTTGTTTGCAATAGTGGCTGTTTTCATGAGTTGAAGAAAGTCTTACTCATCAGCCAATTAAAAATCCCAAACTTTTATTTCTCTTAATCGTAATTTTAAAAGAGGTGCTAATATACTTATAAGCTCTTAATTTTTGTTTTTAATTTTATTACTAAATATTTTGATTTATAATTAAAATTGTTCTTTTTTTGAGAGAAAGCTTATAAGTTGTTTTCAACTTTTTACCAATTTTCTAATCAAGTAAAAATGCTTGACAAAACTAAATTTGTGAAATAAAAAAAGTTTTATTTTCAGTTGTTTTCTAGCTGTCAAAATTTTATTTCGTATGTATGTTTTATAAAGTGTTGCAAACATACAAAACAGAACAGAACAACTGTAAATAAAGACAGAATTTTCAGGAAGAATTGTTTTTTGAATTTTAATTCTTAGACTTTTGTAGCTTGTATAATCGTTCTTCAGAAGCAGTAAAACAAAGTTCAAATTTTGACCCTAGAAAAATTTCAAGAAACCTTTTTGATCAAAACCAATAAAAAAAAAGATTTTTTTTGCGATTTAAATGTAATTTAATAATGGTAACAATAAAGCCATATTTGTGGAACATTGTTGTACAGTCAACAACCGGTTACTGAATTATCGGCATTTATGCATCGCTTCCAGTTCATTCTGCAAAAAAGATTTAATCAGAAGACAAAAAATTTTGAGGATACACTTAGAATAAACAGCAGTTGTTTGATCAAAATGAACTTTGATGATTTTTTTAAATTGAATAACGATTGACAAAAGTTAAAACATTTTAAACCGTTTATGTCTTAGCTGTTAAGTGTATCTTTTTCGCAAAATTTCTTCAATTTCAAGGTTCTCAGTACTGTTTACCTCACTTCTAACAAGTTACAGACTTTCGCTAAAAAAGAAGCTTAGTTTTTCAAAATGTATATATTTACAAAACAAAAGTTTGAAAAAGCTGTACATGACGATGTTGCATTAGTTTTAAAATTCTACCTTTAAAGATTGCAAACGTTTATTCCTCTTTTTAAGCTATATTTTGGCAATAATTTCCCTGTTTAAATAGAATTTTTTTGAATTAGAAAGTGAATTTAGCGTGCCGGAAATAATTGCTGCCGAATTCAAAAAACTTCAAGTTAACTATTAATTTGGATAATAAAGCAATATTTTTTATTAGAATAAGTAATTGACTGCAGTTTGATATTTGCAATTGAAAAGTATTAGTCATGTTTGTTTTGTAAACTTTGAACAGGAAAGATTCACACCAAAAAGCAGTGCTTGTCAGAATTGATTTGGATGTATAAACTGTAACTAAAGTTGGAAACATGAAAGAACTTTATCACTTTGCCCAGTAACTGTGGATGAAACTTTTAGAATGCTCTGAAGCGTACCAGATGATAATTGTTTAATCGCGTTCATCTTATGGTTTCCAATGATTGCTTTAGAAATTCTTAATTATTTGTTTGGAGTAAAGCGTTTTCACAACTTTCTCGTTCAGATATTCAGAACTTAAAGCAGTATTATGTTTACAGAAAATTCAAAATTTTTACGCAACACATTATTGTAATTTCGTGTTTATTAATTTAACAATTACAGTGTTTAGCGCACAGCTGAAACTACTAAAAGTGCAGCCAAAAAGAAGCTTAAAGTTATGAAAAATATAGCAGTTTGGTAGTAATAGTATACTAGAAAGAATCAAAGTGTACAATTTATACAGATTTACAACAGAAGTTCATTTTATTGCAAGTTGTCAACTTATTTGTCAATTTATTTTGCTTTTAGCTGTCAACAACTGTTTTTTATCTACTACTCTACAAGTGCTAATGCAGTTTAATTACAAAGATTTCAGCAAAATTTTTATCAAATTTTTTTTTGCCGTTACAAAGCTCTTTTATTTAACTGTTTATAACTAAAAACAATTTCTCGTGAATAACTGCTAATTTAGCAGTTTAAAAGGGAAAAGTTTTGATGTTGTTTTTTTTTTTCTTTCTTTCTGATAGTCACAGTTGTAAACGACAGCTTAATGACAGCAAACTGTACACCTTTTCACATGAAAGTAGCGAAAAAAAAAATTTTTTTAAATCAATGTTTTTTTGAAGTAAGAAATAAAATGATTCAAATAAAACTTGAAAACAAGTTAAACATTGATTTACAAAAAAAAAAAAAAAAAAA
>UXUI01010042.1:4169-15732 GCA_900576705.1 Enterobius vermicularis
AGAAACAGGGAAAATTGAGAGCTGATTCCAACCATGTGAATTTTTGTTTTCTTTTTTTGTTTTCCTTTTATACATTATCATCAAAGAGAATGAAACGTGGCATAAAAATTTGTTTGCTTATAAAAAAAAAACAAAACAAAAAAAGTAGCTTTTTTTCATTAAATTAAAACAATTATTATTATTTTATTACATTTTTGTCAATATATTGTAATTGTGATGATGCCAAAAAAAAAAAATCTTTTTTTTGTTTGTTAAGTTTGATCTTTAACGCTAATATAAATTTCGAATCATCACCGATACAGTTTGATGTATAATTTGTGTCTGCTGATTCGTAGCTGTCATACAGTGAAACAATTGGATATCAGCATATACAGTCAGTCAGTCAGTCAGCCTACCTGTCATTTAGTTAATCAATTAGTCAGTTAGGTATTTAGTTATTTGCAGATAGTCTAAGTATTGGTTTTTTTTTTTTTTGTACTGGACAAAACTTAATTTGGCACAAAAGTCATTATTCTGAATGCATGTTGAACTGTTTGACTGTGATTTGTGTAAATCGTTGATCTTTTTATGCTATTCGCCGTAATATATCTGGCTTATTTTAGGTAGTTCATTTTCACCGTTTAGCATCTATTCATCGATTATGTGCAAATAATACACCATGGAATTCCAGTAGGAAAAAGTGTGTGCACACAACACCCATGTAATTGAACGACTTCAACTTCCGCTTAAAGGTTGTTAGTAAATATTATTTATCATACTGTAAAGCAGTCACATCTTTTATACATTCCAGTGTACCATATAAATATCATTTTTCTTTTTTTTTTTCTTCTATTTCTCTTCCCGCATTCTTTTTCCATGTTTTCGTTTTTGTTTTCAAAGACTTTTTCATGTTCATATTTTAATTTAAAATTTATTGCAAGTGCATACACGTTCACAGATACACATAAATGCACATACATTTGTGCAGCCAAGAGATCATTGTCAGATAACAAAACGATCAGCACATCTATTAACGTTAAAAAATGGAGATTAGTTCGGTTTCTTTTCTCTTTCTTTTTTTGTTTCTTTCCTTATTTAGACTTTTCTTCTCCCTTCCTTCTTCCTCTCTCATCATCACCCTCTCCTAAACAGTAGAACTTTTTGGCTTATTCTCTCTGTCTTTTCGTCTCTTCTTCGTCTTTCCTCTCTGAATAGTATTAAAATTAAAATAATGAAATGATAAGTGTTAAAACCGGAGAGAAAATTGTACAGAGTATGAGTGTTTTGTGTACAGGTATGTATTGATAAACAAATAAAATTGCAGATAAATATGTACATAACTTTAGGCTTTGTCATTGCTGGTGGGATAAGCTACGTCATTTTCATTGCTAGAATTCCATCCTTTTGTTCCTCTTGTTGCCTGTTGTTCTCTTTTTTCCTATCAATAGAAACGTGGCAAGTAAATTACAGGATGGGTGGCAGTTGTCTATTATAATCAAGAAAAATGTTAATCGCTTCAACAGTGTTAATTTTTCGCTTTTTGCAATTCAAGTTACAATGGTATGGAAGTGGAAAAATTTAATTGGATTTTTTTAGTCGATTATGTATCTTGATTGTTATGGAGATGAGGCCGAAGAAACAGTAGAATATACCAGTAGTTTATAGTCTTATTTTTCTCGATCAAAATGCGACTTTTGCCGTTACGATACAGATTCTGCTGTCAAGTTGGTGCTTTGTGTATCCTGTGGTATTTTAGCAGCACTGCGGCTAGTATAATCAATAAAGTCACCTTGCAGGTATTTATTTACCCTTTGCAACTTATGTCAAGTCATTATTTTAGTTGTTTTTTCTTTTCTTTTTGGTTATGATAATGAAAGCAAAATGAGACCTTTTAAGCTGCTCTAGCTTTTTGCCTGCATTTTCTGAGCTCATGTAAGACTGCTGTAGTTAAGCTTGGAGTACTTTTTTTCTTAGTTCTGACTGATGTTTGCTTAATTCTGAAGCATTCGTATAGGAGTATCCGTATCCTATGACAGTTGCCTTAGTGTCATTATGCACAATACCAGTTTATGCTATACCTCTTCTTTGGGTTTGGCATATAAAAAAGCAACGTGTATCTGATTATTATATGTATCGATATGTGATTCCATTATCTGCAGCCAAAGCAATCGCTGTTGCTTCTGCATACTTTAGTCTATGGAAAGTGCCTGTTTCTTATGCTCATACAGGTGAAGAAGTTTCAAAGTTAAAATAGAAAGGGTATCGTTGGCTGTCGTGAAAAAAAATATTGATTTCTCTAAGTTTATGATTGTCAGGACTAGCTAATACCTCCACTTTTTATATTTTTATGATTTTGGAGTTTTATTGAAACTCTAGACTCTTTTTTCTTCTGTTCTTTTTGAGTTACTGTGTTTTCCTAGATACTCTTATGTTTTTTTTTTCTTTTTTTTTGCCGTTTAGAAGCTTCTAAAAACTTCGAAATTTTAAAACTTTTCGGTTTTTCTAACGCCAAGTAATTTTTTGTTAAATGCGCTTATCTGATTGTCAATTTTTATGCATCTTCTGTAATTTCTATCTAAGTAAATTCTTTATGGTTGCAAACTTTTAATTGTTCATTTTCACTTCTTTGTAGGATGTCTGGTAGAATTTCTGGTAAACTTATGTTTTCTTATAAATTTGCGATAGTTTGAAGGGAAGTCTTAGTTGGTTCGGAGGATTTTTATTTAACAAATAAACGATTTTATTGTATTACAGTGAAGGCGACTATGCCATTATTCGCAGTTTTATGCGCCAGGATAGTACTGAAGGAGAAGCAGACTTTCCGTGTTTATTTATCTTTAGCACCTGTCGTTGCCGGTGTTTTAATAGCTTCACTTACTGAATTGTCCTTCAACTTTGCTGGTTTGTTAAGTTCGCTCTGTTCGACTGCAACGTACTCATTACTTAATGTTTACGTTAAGCGGGTAAGTTACATTTTTTAAAGCTGTCTCTTTCTATTTTTTTCCTCTTATGTCTCGGTGTATTTATTGTCTTTTGTTCCTTGATAATTCTAGATTGTAGGTTCTAAAAGACACTGGAGTTCATCCAATCAGGTTCCTTATTTTAAATGCTCAGATTGCTGCAACGGTTTTCTTACCATTTTGGTTGTTTCGCGATGGGATTGCTTTGTGGAAAGTCTTTTTCCAAACAGAAGAAGTAATTAACATTTTGAGTTTGAGGGCTGTTAGTTCTCTAACATGATCAGAAAAAGAGAATAATCAATATCAGTTTTGTGTTTTGCTTCGTGTTTCTACTTTTGGTTGAACAGATCTTCTGTCGAAAAATTTTTTCCTTTTATTCTAAATCATGTGCGTAAGATAATTTTTTTTCTGCAGATGATTGGATATTTTGTTATTTAGACACTTTTATACCATGAATCGTTTCAGGATTTGACTATCGTTCCAGACCATTGGTTTCTGATTTATCTGGCTTTATCTGGTTTATTGTCATTTGCAAAAAATATTTGTGCCTTTGTCTTAATACATAGGCTTACAGCTCTCTCCTATGCAGTGGCTAATGCCACCACACGTATAACTGTTATAGCTGTCTCATTGGTGACTCTGCATAATCCAGTAACTTCGCTAAACATTTTTGGCATGACATTGGCTATCTTTGGTGTTTTTCTTTATAACAGAGTAAGTTCTATTCTTCTAGAATTTTATTGTTTTGATTTTATAAAAAGCGGTCTGTTCATTTCTCATTTTTGTTGATCGTGATTGTTGAGAGTCATGTTATAGCGTGTGGGTTTTATATGAATATAGTTTACGACTTTAGGCGAAACAGTCACAGACGAAAGGTCTACCTCTTTCTCAAACTGACGTTACGCTTTCTGACGCATCACTGGTTATGTTGAATGGTGCTGTGGAGGGTGATTTTCCGAGGTTACTGCATCCTTCTTCGAATGTGAAGGTTATGAGTGAGAGGGCAGAAGATAAAGATACAATTCATATGAGGGCGCAGAAAGGTTTCAAGGGAGTTTATGAACCATTAAATGGTCATGTAAAATTCATAATGTAAGGTGAGTATAAAATATCACTTATCGTTGTCTATACAATAAATGATTTATTAATCATTTCTGTAACTGTTGTAAAAAGTGTGTTTCCCCGTGATTGTTTTGTTCGTATTATCAGTTTCTTGATTTTCTTTTTTTTCTTCTGTTGTGGGTGCTTGAATTTTTTCTTTCAACTTCTTCCTGGATCCCAATTTTAAAAGTAATTGTGCTGTTACTGTAAATTTTATATGTTTTTGTCTTAAAAACTGGGGACTGTTCAATTTAGAATATTTTATTTGTTTTACTGAAATTAACAGCGGTTGCACGAGTTCTAAGCGTTTTGTTTCATATCTGTTTCACTATATCGTTATTACTTAGGTTTTTAATATTATGCTAAGTCTGTTTTGAGAGCTATCTTTTGTTACAATTAATTTTTTTATTTTTATCTAGTTTTTTAATATTTTTTATTGTACTGCTCAGAAGAAAGGTGTATATCTTTCTATTAATTGTACATTGTTGGTTACCAGCTGAACATTTTTTTTTAAACTGTGATTACAGGAATCGCTCTTCTCTTAGTTTCGTTATCTAAATATGTTAGTTAAGCACTGTGGCCTTATCTGTGTATTTGACACCTATAGACTTTAAGGAAGGTGTTTTCTTAGTTGTTTACGGGTTGGAGCTCAGAGTGATGGCCATCGTATAATCTGACTTAAAATGTGCTGTAAGCCCCCAAGTTAGCATCTTTATGCGTCTATTTTTCAATGCTTGTGTGCTATTTATTTTACCTGCTTCTTCGTTGTTTTCAAATTTGCTTTTGTTACTTACATTTTTGGGTCTAGTAACTGCGGTATATTTGTTGACCTGATTTAACCGTGCTAAACTGTGATCTATGAAAGAAAGTAAATTAGAGAATTGTTTTTGTGCTTCCGACCTTTTCAACGTCATGGATTATTTATTTGTTGTTCTTATACAAAGCTTCAAAGCCTGGAATTTTACTCATAAAAGAATAAAAAGTGAAATATTAAAAGCAGATAAGAAAATTAGCTTTATCATTGTGTAAGAGCGCACTGCCATTACTGAGCAGCAAATCTTTCCTTCCGTCACTTTTTCCACGCACTTCGAAATAACGAGATGTATCAGTTTCATTTACTTCAATCGCACAAGCAGTGGTCAAGGCGGCTCATTTCTCAAGTAACTGTTTGTTGAGCTGAAGCAGTGAAGCGATTGTCTAGTAGTGACTGAAGTCTCAGAATAATCCTGGTCCATTTTTTCAGGAGCATTTTTGAAAGGATTAAAGTTTGGGGTCATGACTGTAGGAGTTGTACAACTGCTCGGTATCATAACAACATGATTTGTAAAGCTTATCCTTTGCACTAATTTTAGCTCTTTCGATGTTAATCCTAAACTTGCGTCTTTAAGTCGTAAACCTCAATACTTAGAGTGAAAATGATCTTCAAACTACAGTCTGTGATTCCATAGACTATTTTCTTTGGAAATCGGTGCAGTTCCCCGCTAAAACGAAATTTGTCCGGTATAGATCTACTTCTTGGTTTCTTTCACCAGCGATGATAAATTTCTAAAATTGTGAAACTTTTTAAAGCGCCTTATGCTCTTTCTAACTTACTCAATTTGCCTCTGTTTTAGGAATCGTAGTAGAGTACTGACTTTACTCAATGATAGCGAACTATGAATTTTGTAGGAAAACTTAAGTTAGCGTTTCTAGAATAAAAGTTCTTGAAAATGTAGTTTAAAATGCGAAACTTCTCACAACATGCCACCGTACAATGTTAGGCAAATGAAAGCTTGTCACAGTTTAAAGTACCAAAGGCAAAATGTACTTATATTTTACTCAAGAGATAGCTGCCAGATTTATAGCGGGATCTTCAAAATGCCTGATTTTTTTCTAATACTTGAAATTTGGAAAAAGTTAAAGCGAGTTGTAAAAGCTCAGCTCTGCCAAAAAGCTTCTTCTAAATCAACACTTAATATATCAGAGTTTTTTATGTTTTAAAATCAAAAAGTATGGCTTATAGTCATTAGTGAAAAAGAAATTTGACTATAGCATACTCTTAGTGGCATTCAGGAATGTTGATAATAAATAATAGCAGCTTGCAGATACTTTCTTGTGCCAGTTCAGATATTACATGACAAAGAGGCTACTCGCTATTATATACAACCGCTCTTTGGCTTTAAGGATTGAACAGTTTTCGATCCGTTGCAACTTTCTACCGTTAAAACCTCTTCTATAAAATATTTAAGTATTTTTGCATGAGATATAGGATCAGATACGTTGGAGATATCTAGGTGACTACTAAAGCTTTAGGTACCTTTTTTTTCGTTAATTTTTTTTGTAATTAATGTGGAATATTATGGAATGTTTTTTCTTTAATTGGCAAATAAAAACAGAAAAGTATTATCCTACTGAGATAAAAACTACTGTTTTCGGTGATTACACTAAATCCAGACGATGATGGTCATTAATCTAGCAACGTATGTTTTAGGCCTTAACACGCTTTAACTGAATAGTAAGCACATTCAAGCACTAATTAAAGTATTATTTTGATGTGTAAAGTTTGTCAGTTTATATGCGTTGTACCAAAGAGTCTGAAATAAGTATTGGCTTTATTTTTGCATAGAAAATTTCGTTGGTTTAAGTTACTTTTGAGTTCAGGCGACGAAAACATTGAGTTCTATTTTCCGTATAATCTTCTGTTAGGCTATTTATGCGTTCCCCATAATCTGATTAAAAATATGCTGGTGTTGGTTGAAGTTTTCAGTGGTGAGGTAACATAACACTTGTCAAAATACGATACTCAATTGTTCTTAATAATTCTACTCACGGTCGTATCAACTACGAAATACCGTTGAAAAGAAATACAAGTATACACCAAATGTTTAAATCTATTATTTTAATTAATCGTTCTTACTAATATTGACTGTGACATCGATTTTAAACTTTAAAGGATCCTTTGTGATTATAAATCGCAGCAACTGATTTCGTTGCAGTTGTTGGTATCAAGTGATTTAACGGCAACAAAAAGTGATACTGCAATCACTCAAGTACCAGTTGCTGGGATGAAAAATTGATCACCAGAATTCATGGAATACGGTGATCTGACAATAGCTATGACTAAGAGTAATCTTACTATGAAAATTTAACACCTTTAGAACCACAAAAAAGAAATCCGACAAACACATTTTATTTGCCGTAAATTTGGTACATATATTTTACACGATCTGTGCAGTTGAAAATTACTGCTTGGTTAATCGAACTTACCAATATCAACTGTCTTTTAGAAATATATTGTTGAAAACTGAATTGTATGAATTCAGAACTGTCAGCAATGACCCGAATTTTACGGTGCACTAATTGTTTGGCAAAAACTTTCAAAAATACCAAAGAAATACTCAGGACGTGGAGGGACTGATTCCGAAGCTTTGTTGATAGAACCCTCCAATGTAACAACTAGAATAGCCGTTTTCAAAGGTTGCCGCTCTTTGATCATAAAGTTATGCAGTTGGCGTAAATATGGCTCCACTTTGGTTGATGAAAAACCTTTACGTAATTTATATGCCCTCTGAAAGACAAAAGTTTCACTACAAATTCAGTTACGCATATTATTTTTTCCTTAAAAAATTTTTCTTTTAGAATAATATTTTGCTATTGTCTTTTCTCTGCTTATTTCCGCTGAATTGAAGATGTGATAAAAAAAAATGTATCAAACCTATGAAAGTTGATTTCTGCTATAGTATTCGTTATTGCGATAATACCAGAAACAAAAAAAGTGCAACGAAAACCCTAAAATTAGTGGTGCTAACTCTTGTCACTAAACAAGCATTAACTACTGACTTTGAAAAACTTCTATACAAAACAACAGAATTGACGTACAGTAATAAATGATTTCACTGTAAAACCAGTAGCCAACAATAAGAATTTCACGGAAGAAATTGATAGGTATCCTGAAATTGATATAGGTAAATCTAAACTCACCATTGCCTACTTAAGAAGCCTTTGGGAACGGTGAAATTGAAAATTGTGTTAATCTTACAAAGCGAACTTCTTTAAACTTCAAAGCGACAAGTGGCAGTTCTTAGTGAACACAAGAATTAAATTAGTTCTCCTTTTTTTACTGAAGACCGCTACACATACGGCAGACAGATACTAGTAATCTCACTCTTGGGCATTCTTCAATAAGGACCCCAGACTCAACCAAACTGTCGTTGTTGTTTCCGACACGTAAGAAAAAAATTATTTCGAATGCTGAGCCACACTGTTCATCTACAGTGGCGTCTACTATTCTGCAGTTCCTGCAAGAGACAGAAGGCACCAAAAACTGACTTTCAAAGGTTATACCATAAACAGAGCACTATAGCACTATAAATAATTCGTTCATTCACTTCAATAATTTTTAAAAAATGGAGGCTATTTTTTAAGTATAGTCGCCAAATTTATCAACTGAAACTTTGGTAAAGGTCTGCAACGCTGAATGTAGAACTCCAAACAAATGTAAGTGAAGCTTTTTTAGAAGTCAGAAAGAGTATCTAAAGTGTATAATCCACAGCTGTAAAAAAAGCAAGAAAGAAGCTGACAAATTTTGAAACCCTCAGAATGATTCACTAGAGGATTGCTACTGGAGCTCAGATTGTCATTTTCACTCTTTCTGCTTAAGAATCCAAGTTTTTCCACGTCAACATTTTTTGCAGATTTCTCCTCCAGTAACTATAACGTTTTGTTTACTTTTTAAGCATTGACAAGGAACTTTAACACTTAGTAATACAAATTTTCTAAACCCTGTATTGTACGTACAATCAGCAAAATTGAAATGCTTGTGAGGTCTAAGAGAAGAAACAATTGGTGGAGCAGAAATGAAGGGGCAGATTATTTAACGCTGTTCTTTTCACCAGAAAAAACGTTGCGAGAAACCGACTGTCTCAGGAAAAAATGTTTAGAAGAAACATCGTATATTCAGCAGATGTATGTTACAAACCGCAACAAACCTCGCCATGATTTTCGCAATCAAGGTTACATTTTTTAGTTACATTTTTAACTTTGGAATACTTAAAAAACTTATGACTGGTTTAACTGATACTGATCGCATTGTTACAAGAGAAAAATTGAGTGAGTTTCTGTACAGAAACGTGACGATTAGAAGCATCTGGGTTGTAGTGTTTCATTCAGTAAACTCACTCAGTGATTCTTATAACAGATTGTTTCTACAAAGCTCATTTAGTTTTTAGGTTCATATTCGATTTCTGTGAAAACGGGATGCTGAACAGAGGCACAGTGCATTTGAAATTTTTTCTATTAAAAAGCTCGTAATAATAAAGTAATGAAAAAAGTAATAAAAAAGAGTATGTTTGAATAAATGACATCCTTACAAAACGACAGGAAACAGAATAAAAATCAAATTAATGATGGACCAAGAAAAAAAAAAGAAAGAATTTTAAATTATAATGTTTAATAACCTTATTTAATTGAAAACTTGAATCAGCAGTTCTGCTGCTGTGATCACCGCAGAAATTTGGGCAGTTTTTTGAAGCTCTTTATATAGTTATTTGATCTAACAAATTAGTCGTTCTATCTTCAGCTATAATTGGTTGTCGATAGCAGATTTCCAGTTATTACATTAGGTGCTACTTACTTCATTGTACAGTAAAAGTTATCATACGTAATACATGGAAGTTTGTTTTAATACTTTAAAGTATTTAGCTGCAAATGTTGTGAATTAGCAGCAGATTTTTAGGTTTAATTAGTTTCTTTTTTCCTTCTTTAGATTAATGGATTTTGAAGAAGTGTAGCTACACTTTCTGTTTTTACTACTGTTTAAAAATGTGCACTATTTTTGACAAGGTTAATGAAAGAAAAAATAAAAAAATAGTTGGTTTTATAGTGTTAAAAATTATTTTTTGAAATTGATTTTTTCAATTATTTGATACACATTTTCAGATAGTCGATTACCATTCTTCTGCCGCCTATGTTCTTTTCTTCAACTGCATTTGCCACTCCATGTTGCTCGTAATTCTTAATACTTGTTCAAGTTTTTTTTTTTCTGTTATTGTTTAAGTCCTCAATATTTCTTCTATTTTATTAAATTCATCATTCAGATTCTTTGCAGGAAAATATACCTTTATGTTATTTTTCTTGCCTTTCGTTGACTTGTTACTACAGTGCAGAAAAAAGCTAGAAAGATTAAGGTCTTAGTATCCAAAAAAAAACTTCTAAAACTAGATGAATAATTTTATGGTTTCAGACTTGAAAAAGTTTAGATTCTATAGCTTCTTTACTGTAACAGTTAAATTTTGTTAAGTCTAAGTTTTTGTAAATTACTTTAGGTTTTATTCTCTTCTCATTTTTTTCACTGCTAATTAGTAGACGTTGCAGCAGCAGTTTCTTTAAAATAAATGTCAAAACAGCAGTTTATAAGAGTGCTCTGTCTGACTATTTGATAAAGAAATGTATTTTGACTGAAACTAAGAAGTGCTTTCTTGCTTAAACTTTTATAGTTTAATCTTTGAGGAGTTAATAAACGGTTTTTTTAATTTTTAGTCTGATAGAAAGTATGCTTAAACTAAATCAGTTTTGGTAAAGTTTTTGTCCTTTTATTAGCTTGGTGGCCCTATCAAGGTAATTGCTTGTAAGTGGCACACTGGAGCTCTTTTAGCTTGATTGCTTCATATTTTTCTCAGAAACTTAGAAATGTTGTACAAACAAGCCTTCTCAATATTTAATTTGCAAAAATGGTGTGTGTCTGGTCATTTTTCTACTTAGAGAGAGAAAAAATTTTCTAACCGTTTATGTTTGAAAAATTGATGCGCCTAAACCAATCTAAAAATGGTGTACGTATTGAAGTTATTAGTAGATTCAGTCTTTTCAATTAAACCTATGAATCAGTGAAAGATTTATGCGATACAATGGAATAACCCATTAATTTTCACTGTGATTAAGCTGGCTAAACACAAACCATTATCTTGAAATTTACTAGCAAAACAAAAACTAAATTTCTTCTTGAATTGATTCTATTCTTAAACAGTTTGCTTTAGATGATCTTCTAATATTTCCTGCTCTGGTAGATATAAAATTAATTGAAAATTCTACTAATAAACTATTACTGTGCTTGATAAGTGTTGGCTACAATGTTTGCTCAAAGCAGATTCTTTTTTAAATTGCTTATTGTTTTATTCAGTAACGATAGGTATCTATCAGCTTAGTATGAGGGTACCAAAACATATAGATGCCAGATAAGTGGCTCTAAGTTAATCTATCAATGTTGACAACATTTCTGCATGATCAATGGGTTCAAATGACTTAACAAAATTGGAGTATAATTTTTTATTCATGTTTTTACACCATGAAACCAAAATCAGAACAAAAGTTCAGTTTAGAAACACAGACGACACTGTCACTTATGCATTTGATGACGTCAAAGAGTTTGCAGTTAAATGTGACAAAATGTTTAGTTTTAACTCTAATTTTTTTTTTTTTTTTTGAGTTGGTTGAACATCTTCAAAGATAATATTCTAAAATTTTTCACAACTGTTTTTTGGAGTAAATTT
>UXUI01010043.1:0-11127 GCA_900576705.1 Enterobius vermicularis
GCTACTGATATGCAATTGTGAAACTAATGTGACAGATTCGAATAACGCACTAATCTAGACTAGGAATCAAAAGTATCTTCTAAAATGATATCATTTAATATCTCCTAAAAAAGGAAAAAGTACTTCCTAGATAAAAGTGAAAAAAAACAACTTACTTTTTCAACAACAGAGCACAGAGAGGCATTGTTCTTTAGCCACCATGCCACACCCAGTGCACGCATCTCATCCCACGTAGGCTGCGATTTAACAAGACCAGGAATTGCATTCAGCAGTTCTGTTTCCGTTTCCGAATGCAACGCCCATATAATATTAGAAGACGAAAGTCCTCTGTAGTGAACAAATTGTGTAAAATTTAAAGGAATTAAGCAAGTTGCAAAAGATGGGAAATACCTTCGAAAAAAAAATAACTTTTCGAAGTAACAAAAGCAAAAAACACCTCTGAAGCAATGCTTGTCTCTGCTTTAAAGGAAGACAAAGAAGCAAATATTCATGCTGTTTCATAGCCATCAGGAATCGCAAACCACATTCGTCAACGGTTTCACTGCCCGAAGCTGCAGTCGCATACCCGCTTGCTGCGTCTCTCACTACGGATGGCTGCACAGACTGCAGTGCTAAATACAAAGTGGCTTAGAAAGAAGTGTACACTTGATATAACGGCTTGGAAATATTATACGTGTTGAAAGCCTACCTGCGTTCGCTTGCGATAGTTTATCCATAGCATCGGCAGAAAAGTGGCTTAAAGTGTCTGCTACAGCTAACAAGTGCATTTGATCTACACTTGAAAGCCCTAAGATAATATTATCATTATTATGCGTTAAACTAGATGTAGAACATCTGCTCTATAAGATAAAGCTAAAATCTTCAACACCAACCCGGTAAGTGAGTGTGCGTTAAGAAATCTGTTAGTATACGATTGTGCCGAGCAGTAAAAACTGTAGAAACTCTATCTGTATTAAACTGTACGTCTCCTGAAATAGAACTTCGACGAGAAAGATTCCCTTTGTGATCATCAAGCATCTCGTCTAAATCATCCTCAATCGTTTCTGCTTCAAAAAGCATCTTATACTGGTCCTGAAAGTACGTTTCATATTACGCGTAAAAATCAATACTTGAAGTTTAGAGTTCCTAACATAAAGCGTGCCGTATAATGAACACTCCAATGCTGCTTGTAACCATCAAAAAAAGCTGAATTTTTCGAGCACCTTATTATTAACAGCACTTTCTCCACTTGCGGACGCAGTTTCTCGATCCGCTGCCATAAGGAGATAAAGAGGTAACGGTGCGATACCATCCAGTTCATCGTATTCTGGATTCGCATCGTCAAATGCGTCAGTTAACCCTCTGTTAGCCTCTTGAGATGACAAATTTGACTGGCCATACCCAGCTTCATTAGCATCACTGACAGACATGCGTCGAATAGATGCAGCCCGTGAAAGAGGATTAGGAATAGACACGTTTGACTGCTGTAAAATTCATATGAAAAAACAGCTAATTTTAATCAAATGACTAAAGGCAATCTGTGTAAAACCTTCAAGCAATGGATAACGTGCAGAAGTATAGCTTTAACACGTCTAGTTTTCCCAGAATTTAGCAATTCAATCAATTGCTTTGGATGATATTGAGGCAGTATTGGACTGGCCAGCCTAGCTGCCTCAAAAAGCCCTTCATCACTAATTGCTTCAAGAACATGTTCATCCCTCGAAGCTAATTCGTGCATGTCTCGAGGCGCAGATATCGCTCTGGAAAAAAAACTGCTTTGAAAGAAATTTGAAAGGAAGATAGCTAACAGCAAAAAAGTCACAAAAACTGTAATTAAAGAACCTGTGCATCATTTCCTTCAACATTTTACTTGATGTACCAAATTCTCCACGCGTCTTCTTAGATAACTGGTCTAACATTGAATGTGAAGGGCTTATGTTCAGTGAAGCAACAACACCAAGGTGTGGCACTGTTCCTCTTTTCCTGGAAGCGAGGGTTCAGAGGCAGAGCTGACAGCAAGTAAATGTAAGTATAAATATGTTAAATCAAACTCACTTCAAGTTAGCCTCCTTTGGCCTCTCCTCGCCCGTTTGATGTTTCACAAATTCCGGAGTGGATAAACTCCACTGGCTATAACAACGCATTTCACTATGCATCCCGACAACGAGAATGCCATCGCGTACCCAGTTCACAGTCGTTGGAAGCGGTGGACGACCATCGGCAGATTGTAATTCTAGGTATCTTATGCATAACCAATGAACCTAAAAAATTATATTTCATTTATTTCCTTTCAGGCGCCACCTACGCAAATATAATCCAACCAAGCGAGTAGATATCCTTTCTGGATTAGCAAGTGAAGACGCTTTTCGTAGTGGAGGTCTTTTGTGAGTTTCGTGCTCCTTCATCATCACAATATTTCTTTGCGCTGCACCCTGGGAAACTTGAGTGAATAAATAAATAAACGAACCAACACCAACAGTTAAAAGGTGGGATCCATCCTCTGTAGAAACCCAATCAATTCGTATGTGACTGCCATCAGCCTCTGCAAACACAAAAGGAGCTTTAGAGATGCAGTGCAGTACCATTTTCAGTTGTTCATTACCACAAATTCAATCATTTCTACTTTAAAAATAACAGTTGAAGAGCAAAGAACAGAAGTGAAAATATGTCTTCACTTGATAATCCTCCATTTGTCTTTACCAAATCATGGTGGCGGTGATGGCTGTGACCCTCTTTGTGCCTACCTGCACAACACAAACAAATATTCACTTTGAAAACTATTTAAAACCTCAATAAGCTAAGCAAAAACCCATCGTGCCTCAACATTACTGAAAAACAACTGATGAATACTCACCAGTAACAGCCAACGCTGAGCCAGACTCGCTCAGTGTGTTGAGAGATGGTGCCTCAGAATTCCTACAAGAAAAAAAACAGTTACAAAATAAATTTCTTCTAACTCATTTCACGCCAGCAGTCTTATACTGCTCAATACACTGTTTGTTTCAGCTGAATTTTCTTTGCGTCTTCTAGAAAAACTTAAAGTTTTGAATTCATTTAGGTATACTGAATCAAAATAAAACCTTTTAAGATATAAAGGCTTTTTATCGATAACAAGTGTGTCTTCCCGCAACCACTCAACACCTCCGGACGACTCGCATTCGAACACACCAACTTTTATGCTTCTTAGTGTACTCGACTTAGTCAGTACAGTACCCTCAGGCATATATGCACAGGCAAACCTTCCACTGTGAGCAGAAGATATAGCAAAAATTTGACCTAAACAGTCAGCAAGAAGTCTTAAACTCCATTATGACTTTGGTTAAAAAGATTACTGTGCAATGAAGAAATAGCAGCATAACTTCAAAACGTCCTACCCTCCAGTTCAAGATCTGAATCCATCAAATCTCCAATCATCCGCCACTTCTCCCAGGAATAACTATAAGTTCCACTTGGCTGCTGAACTCTTACACAGTTCCAAAACCTTACACGCTCATCTGAACAAGCAGTTAACAAAACATAAGGAGCCCGACACGCAGGATACAAGTTTGAAGATGGCAAATGACCAGCAGTCGCCATAGCCGTCATAACCTAAAACAAAAATAGTGGAAGAGAAGAAATTCCGTTACAACAAAAGAAGTGAGTTTAACAAACGCACTCTAACTCCTTCCGGAAGAGGTAATTCATGATCACACAATTCTTCTGAACTTAATTCTAATCGCGCTGTAGAAGCAGGTTTTTGAGAAGCAGCGCGACCTGCACTTTCAGACTCCTCTTCTAAAGCAAATCATTCCTAAGTATCGTCTTCTTAAAATTTTATGCACCAAGTGAAAAAACATCAAAAATCATCGAACTGCAGTCTAAATATTTCCCTTCTGCTCGTTTTGAAACTTTGTAATAATTCATTTAATAAATAACCAAGCAAAAAGGAAAAAATACCATAGTGCGGCAGCGGTCGCTGGGAGGTTATGTTCAAAGACCACATGCGAATTCTGAAACTTGATAAATAAGATTATAAAAACAAAAAATTCAAAATAATGAGCATAACCAGAGTTTTAAACCGGTAGACTTCAGGACTCACAGAAGCAAAAAAAACGCACGCTATCCGTCTATCTAAATAGACGTACAAACGCTACTCCATATAACGGTCTAATTTATAAATTCAAAAAAAATATTAAAAATAAGCACACTTAAGGTAACATAAGTAGGTGTAAAATAAAGCTAAAAATTTGCTACTTCAAAATTACAAAATTATTGCAATTTTGAATTATTTAAACAATCGAAATGAAATCAAAAAAGATATGGCTTCAGAGAGTGGAAGTAGATGAAAAGCATAAGAAACAATTAATCTGCTAACCTGTCACACTTCCCATGGCGTTCTATTAACACAACGAAATACCGATCAGAAAAGCATGGATGCCTTGTCCTGTCAATTACTGCTGCATCAGCCACATCCGATAAATTTAACTTATAATTTTCATCAGAAAAAACCAAACGCTCGTTGAAAACATGCAGAAGCAAGACTTTATCAGCATCCTTTAAACACTTTTTTATAAACAAGACTGACAACATGCAATATAACAAGTATGAAAAATAAATTTTTTCCTGACTTAAATATTAAAACAATTCAAAATGAAGTTTTAATATGCAATGCTTACAAACTTACGTGTTTCGACCCCTTTAAATTACTTAGATAAAGTACACATCCTGGTTTCGCAGTTGACTGTGTCGAAACTACATTGAACAAATCCTTTAAATTTCTTTTTGAAGATGACTGTTCCTTGTCTTCATAAGAAAAATCTCCGTCGACACTACTAAAAACCTTCATCAAAATTAAAAACCTACCCTTTTAAAGAAAACCATAAAAATAAGAACAGAATTGAAAAGTTTTTAACTCAATAACTTTAAAAGACAAACCTGTCACATGAAGTTACGCCACCATTTTGAGTACCAGCATACATCTCAGCGAGAAAACCTGATGCATCCACAATAGCTTGGTAAACTGCAATGGTATTTCCATCGCTAGCAATAAAACACGAACTAGGTGAATTTGAAGCTGAACCCCATGTGCAACTAAAATGAAAATAATTGGTTTTTTATTCAAAAATCACAAATATTTAAAAATCGCATCAAGTTGAAGTGCTTTTTAAAGTATTTAAAATAGTCACACAAGCATAAATATATCGGAGCACCTTGGCAGTATCGCGGGAATCCAGGCCATCCATGTGAATGATTTAGCCGACCCACCGGCAACTCGAGCCAGTTCTCTAACTCCTCCACTTTTGCACAGCGGCCCTATTGGGTTTATCTTCCACAGTATCAATTCTGCTTTCCCAACACCACCAGCTTTCCCTTCGACGTCACTAAACTGACTCGAAGTTAGCATCAGTGGAAGTCCTGGGTGAGGTGCGATCTAAAACACGTTTGAAACAAGAGGAAAAGTGAGGAAGAAATGGTAATGGCCTCGCTGAAATAATGAAAAAAATAATTAAAAATTTACCCGAGATATCTGAAAACGATGTCCACACATCCGAAAGACATGAGATACATTCAGGATTGTAGTAAACTTCGAGTTCTCCTCCATCGATAAATGCCACAAATTAAGCGAGCCATTTTCATGGCTGGTTAGTAAATACAACAGATTCGTACTACTGCCATCCCATAATCTTCCAGAATCTGATTAAGTAGGTTATCACAAGAAGTTAACATATAAAAGATGAACAGCTCTACTATGAAGCAGTAAGAAGAAACAGTCATATCAAAGATAAGCCACTTTCTTTTTCTGTAAAAAGTCTCAACTAAACGATGGCAACTTCACTTTAACTAGCTGTTCAGAGGCTGAGCGCTTCTGCAAAACGATTGCCTGTACTAAAATTCTAGATGTCTCCCAGCATATATCATCCCCAACCAAGCCATCTGTGAAAAAATTTTTTAAAAAACCAAATTTTCTGTACAATATTTTTTGAAGAAGTTACTTAAAGTGCCTTCAGAAATAATGTACATTTACCGATCATATACAAGTTTAGGTGATAAAAAATGAGCACCGTCCTTCCCTTTATATCGCAGAACCGAAAGTTAAATTAACAATGGCGCTCAAATAGTCCCTGTATAAAAAAAATTCAAGTGCACTTGTTCAAAAAAAATTACGGGAAATAAGCTTACGCGAGAAGAATCGAACGTTTAAACAAGAAAAAATCTGCACCCTGTCACCCACTATCTTGAACAAAAAAAAAATCAGCCACTGGAAATTGATATCTGATCAACAGTATGATGGATAACCGCAGCACTCTTGAACTGCACAATATACTTAACAATGTTTGCGCGAAACGAGTTAAGGGGGCATCCGGCTTTTATGTTCCCAAGGTACTGATGAATAATACTGAGCAAGCATAAACAGAGAGCAGCACAAAAATGTTTAGAAACTAGCAGTTCAGCCATCATATTCGTGGTGGCAAGCAACAGGCCGCACTGTGAAGCAACCATGCAAATCCTTTTTCCTGCTCGATAACCTCCTACAGTTTCAATAAAAACCATAGAAAAGAGCCATGAAAAAAAACTCACCCAACACCCAACAAAGCATTCAGAAGCTGGGTACTAAATGTATCTGAGTGATTTACAAATCTTCACCAAAACACTAACAGACGAAACCGGAATTGTGACAATCACAGTTTCGTAAAGCAAAAATTCTGTGACCCAACTTCAGAAATTTGGGCTCTAAATCTGCTAATTTTTCTAGGATGCACAGTTTTGTTGTTCCCAAGCTTTTACGTTTCCCAGCAACAGTCTTTCCGACGACCCAGTAAAGTCAGTAGAACCACCAAAAGTGAAAACGGAAGCCTACACTCAAGAAAACTATCTTTTAACAAAAAAGAGAACAGTAAGAACTGTATGCTTTTATAAAACTCAAAAGAAAGAATTGAAAATTATAGAGAAATACTGCTAGATACTAAAAAAAGTGGTATCAAATCCCTCACGTACTGAGACAGAAAATAATAATAAAGCAAAGTAAATCAAAAAGTACTGTTGCCATCAGCAGCTTAATGGTAAAATGTGTTGAGTTTTATAAATCCAGAAACAAATGTCAAGAAAATTGAATGGAATCAAAGCCTTTTCATTTTTAAAGATCGCATATTACTTACGAAATGTGTGTTCTTCCCGTTTACCAGGTGATTCTCGCTGGTGTAAAACTGGGAAATATATTGGTATATCGGAACTAAATGTATATAACGAGGGGTTTAAAGAAGCTGCATCCGTCAGAGGGAACGCAGATGGAAACCGGGATGTGAAGCTTACAGTTGGTTGTCGACAAGGATCATCTAACCATTCCACAGTCCTTAAAAACTTAATTTTTTGACGACGTAAAGAACATTACGCTGTTGTGCTGCAGCATTAAACTCGAAACTCAGCTTAAAAACTCACAAATGGCTTAAAACTTACCAAGTCAAGAGGCTTCCATCAACAGGATGAACGGCAAATATAATGTCACTTGATTTACACCAATCCCTAATAAGAGCTTCTAACTTAAGATCTACAACGTCTTTTAAATACGAGTGCTGAAATGAGTGAAGTTTATTGTCTTGAAATAGCGATAAAAACTAAAAAAATGGCATTCAGAAATTTCATACCGTAGAAAGTGCTTCCACAGATGATCGAAAAGTGCCATTAGACAGTGAAACTGCAGGAGTGCTGGGCTTGACCGAAGTACCATTTACACTATCACCTCCATCCTCCTCAGTCGTAACACTAGGAGTTTCTGAAAAACCTTTCTGAAAAAAAAACTCTCTAAATTTAGAGTAATAAGAGCCGTAACTAAAATGCAGCAGTAAAAAGTTCTCTTTCCATGACCCCTTTTTGTCCCAGAAAAAAGAGCGTAGTGGAGCAGTTTCTGAGGGACTGCACTTACCAGTATTCGGATGGTTTGGCTGTTCATTAAGAAGAATTTCAGCAATAATTTTTTCTCCACCAACACCGTACAACAATTCCTTGTTATTTAACCAGTGTACGGAGAAAGCTTTACAATTCACGGAACTACTTTCTAACGATGGGACAAGAAAACAGTCTGAAACCTAGGCGAAAAGTAAATTAAATAACTCGGAGATAATTGAATAAAAAATATTCTGTGATTGTGTCAAGCATCGTGTCGGGCATGAAAACATAAAAATTTTTCTGAAAATCAACCCAAAGACATAATATCAAAAAATATGATCAAATTAAAGTCAACAAAAAAAAACAAAAAGAATACCATTTTCAGCGTTGATAGAAGCTGCAAGATGAAAATATACAAATTTACTGACTTCACCAGATAAGTTAAACTCATTTAGTGCGTTATTTACAGCAGAAGAACTTCTGTTGATAGTATGTGAAATATCGTCAACCTTTTTTCTCCGGATCTTCCTGAATTGCTGCTGATTTTATACAAAAAATCGAGAACTGACTATTCAGCAAAAACAGCAAATTAGAAAACATGAGTGTAGTTTGAAAAACTGGGAACTATGACCATAAATGAAAAATTATTTCAAGAATAAAAAGCGGCCCCTAATAACAACGATTTTCTGGAAAACATAAACTCACATTAAATTTTTGAAACGTAGCAATAATTTTCGTTTTGCTCTGGCATAACGCCTGTGACTGTGGTAAAACTTTTCATAATTAGGGTCGTCAGAGCACGAAGATTCTGTGGTGTCATTATTCAAATAAAGGCAACCGTCAAGTAATGGATCCTCTTTCCACAAGCGAGCCGTATTATCCTCACACCAAGACAACAGTACATTTTGCACACAGCGCCTAGAACAGTACTACTTAGCAAAATCGCATTTAATAATCGAAAACAAGTATAAACAAGAATATTGCACAACTGTTGCAAAATCTTCTAAGTTATAATTTCAAAAAACCAAATTTTGAAAAAGCATCACCTGGGCATATATCGGCTGATTTTTCGCCACTCAAAACCGCTTACAGGTGCTGGGTGTTGTAAGTAAGTAAAGTTAAACCGTATCGAATTGGCATTTTCATCAAAATCTAAACAATGACTACATAATCCAAATAACGCAAGACAAAAATACAAATATATACGAGGATGATATTAATATATAAAATACAAAAATCACCACTTTCTCGAAACCATATTTTAATCATCCTATCATGTACACCACATGTAGCTAATAATGAACCATCTGGCGAAAACGAGATGAATTTAGGAGGAGATGCAAGATTAACTGCCCAAACAGATTCCCAAATTGGTGAAAAAACATCAGCCACCTGAGATTCCTGCTCCTGAAATTGGACGACAACTTTCACAACATTGTGGACAATTAAGAAAGGAAAAACAGGTGATATAAACCAACATGAAAAGACGTGAGAGCTCAGTAACTGGGTTAGTCAAAGTAAAAAGATTAATAGGAATTGCTTAGTGACGCAACAGTATTTAAGGATTAAATTATAAAGAACAGAAACGTAGAGGTACCAGTAAAACAGGAACGATACACTTGCCTTAAGAGAGTTAAATATTAACAAAAACCCAGGAACATAGATAAAATAATAATTAGTAAAAGTATAGTAAAGGATTCAACTCCAGTCTGATAAGAAGTTGATAAACCGCCAAACAAAATAAATTTTCTTTATTACTAAAAAGCCTCATTGAAATTAAAAACTTCAGATAATGAAGTTGATGTAAACTCAGTGAAAGAAAAAAGATTAAATTTAACGATATATTTCTATACAAATACGGAGCTGAATCCAAAAAAAAAAGATACGACAAAACAAAAACAATGCAAAGCCTCTAAAAAAACCTGAATATGTGGTAAATGATGATCACTCTGAAATTTCACAAACGCAAAAATCATTATTACAGCAAAGTAATTATAGCAATAATGAAGAGAAAATTTTGAAAATGATAATACGTACATACCCACAAGCGATAAAACTAGGAAAATAACTACTAAAAAACGAAAAATACGCCTGCAAAGCAAGAAGTTAAAAGAAAAAAAGACGTTTCTTGACACTGCTCAAAAAATTACGTTGTAATTCCAAAAAATTAAAATACGTCAAAATTTGGGCAAACCTCTTCAGTGATGCTGAACATAACGGCACTCCCACTCTGTTTCGAACCATTACTGCATAAAGCGGCAAAGTCCCGATGTTGATAAAGTAGTAACCTATCACCACAACAAATAAGCAGTCGATAACCTTCAAGATTCCACAGGACGGGACCAACAGGAACGTCCATTGCAATCGACTGGGCCTCGTGCCATCTGTAGTCCAATTTCTAAAAGACACATTATCCAAATTTCTCCAAGAAAAACTACGTTTGAACTCTCCAGTAACTCATTTATAAAAAACACTAACGTGTTTGCATGGCTCGCCCTCCTGATAAACAGGTTCAAAAATCCGGATTAATTTCCCGTATGCAACGGCTATCTGAACTAACAGCAATTAGCGCGATTTTAAAATTGGAAATAGTATTTCTGACGACAAAATAAAAAAAATTTTTTAAAATGCAAAATGAAATATCTTGCGCCCCTTTACCCATTTTGAGCAAAATTACCATTTTTAAATTACACCAACCTTGCCTGACTCAGAACAGCAGTTTACGCATGTTACAATTTGCTCTGTTTCAGCATTAGAACCAGGGATGACCTGTACTCGCTCGAAAGAAGATGAAAATATGACAATATCAGTCCCTACTGCACATGCCTGAAAAGTTAAGGTATTCAGCGCAAAAATTACAAACTTAAAAAAGTTAACAGGTCATTTAAAAGAAAATATAATTGATGAAACTGAACTACAAAGGGATTTACCAATCATAAACGCTCTTATTCACAATTAAGAAAAGAAGCATCTACTTTTACAGAAGAACACATATAGTAATTTGTCTGTAAAGCAGGATGAACTTACCGTGAAGTTAATTCCATCTACAGATCCTACACTAAACACGTTCTCTCCTTTATTAAGAGCCCCAGTAATTACTTGATGGGCACTCATTCAACGTCGTGACTCCTCAGCAACACTACAAGTCATATCAGTTTAAAAAAAAGAAACACATTCTTGAGATTATGATCGCAGTTATCGCAGCTACGCCAACCACAATATCAATATGGAAAAAATTAATCCGACATCGAAAAGAGCAAAAAAAAAAAAAAAAAAAAAAAAAAA
>UXUI01010057.1:4788-14853 GCA_900576705.1 Enterobius vermicularis
GAAAATTTTGACTACATTTATCAGCGATGGTGCTGGTATTTCCCGCTGAAATACTTTTCATTTTGTCTTACTTGAGTAATCCAAGACGATTAAACAGCTTCAGTTTTGCTTTCTTTTTCACTTTGTTTTTGATTAATCTGAAAGATGGCAAAAAGGTTGATATCTTTACAAGGTGGTATTGGTATGTGATTTAGCAGCGTAAAGCGTGTAGTAAGTAATAAATGCAAGAACTGCGAAAGAATGCAAAAAGGCTAAGAAACGAATCGGTTGTTACTTTGTCTTCTCAACCGAAAGAACATTACAACGATTTATAGACAAACTTTGGTTTACTAATAACATTTTTTAAAAAACACACAAAGGAAAAAAACAAGATAAAATTATTATTAGTATTTTTTCACAATCTCTGCAAGGTAATAAACAGACAAGGCATTAAACATTCCACAAAAAATGTGCACAGTTGAGATCTTCGGCCAAAGCGAAACAGTGTTTCATGTCTTATGCAACTTTTAGCGATTCTCTGAAAAAATAAAGTGCAAAAAAAAATTAATTTTTTTTTCCAGACAAAAGGCGCTTTTTTTTCCTCTTTACAAAATATTCGTTTCGTTTACATTTGCGAAAGAAAATTACCGGCATATACGTTTTAAGACAATTATAGTTGACGAAAACATATGAAACAGCGATAACAATAAAAATAAAATGCTTTACAGAACTTACGTCTTTTGTGACGAATGATGCAAAAATGTCGACAATAATTCAATAGGAAATGGAAATATTATTGTTGAATTTTTTTCGGCACTACAAATAATAAGTAATAATTACTGTTTGATTGTTGTAAGTACTTTTTGCAATAAAACTACTGAAAACTTTAGCTGCTATTTAATTCTTGCAGCTAAGTGACAAAATTAATGTATATAAACAAAAATTTAAATAAATACGTATACAAATACATACATATATACACAGTTTGCTAAAAAAATATTTGAAGTTACCTTATAGAATTGAGCGTTTGTAAGTATCGTAATTGTAACGCCGACGGTGATTCGGCAATCACTTCAGCAGCTTCTTTCAAAGCTCGAGAAGCTTTTTGCTCACCCTCAGCAACTATCACCTTAAAAAAAGACAAATGATTACATACAATTCTACAAAACAGGTTTATTCAGAAACATTTCCAATTAACCACTTATTATTTGTTTGGAACAAAACCACCGCTTTGAGGAAATTCCTTTTTTTTAGGAGAGCAAATTAGAAGAGAAGAGGGACAAGAAAATTTGAGCGAAGAAAATTACCATAGCAAAGCAGAAAGTTGTTCAAAAAAATTTTTAAATAACGAACAAGACTGTAGAATATACTGGTAATCCCGTAAAAATACTAAAAAACTAGTTTAATACCGAAACAAAGCAAAAAATGTAATATTTTTACCTTAGCTCGAGCTTCTCGAGCTGCTTCAGCTTCAGCAGCCATTGCTCGCTGCAGTTGGATGGGCAAACGAACATCTTTCACTTCAACTCGTTCTACTTTAACTCCCCATGGCTCTGTTGCTTCATCTAAGGTGCTCTAAAAACGCCGAATAAAAAAAAGTTTACTTCTGAAGCATTTCTCGAAAATTTGAGAACAATGAAAATTTTTGGAAGACAAAGGTATAAAATTTACCTAATACATACCTGCATTTGAAGTGAAATAGCTTCACGATCTGATAACATTTCAGCTAAAGTTTTTGTGCCCAGAATATTCCTTAAAGTCGTTTGCGCTAATAGTTTTGTCGACCTGTAAAATAAATTGTACTTTTGCCGATAAAATTACTTTTAAGAAGCAGTTAAATTTCTTAAAAAAGGCACGTACAGTAAAAAAAACTAAGCATCTGCAGCAGCACAAAGTGCTGTCAAATGACCTTAAGGAGCTAAATGCCGAGTATTCATAAAGACGGTTATTTAATATAGTACTAAAAGAATCCTTGAAAAAACAGATTATCACTACATGAAACATGCTAGTGTATATTTTTATTCAAATATGAAGTTCTGTTCAGTCAACTCAGTTGTACTGAATTAAATGTTTACGAGATTTTAACTGTAGTGCCATACATTATACATAATTACTTAAAACAGTCTCATGATAAATTGCCACCTTGAAGTCAAGTGCCGTATTTTCGTGTTTTATTTAATCATATATATGTACTATATTTATTTGTTTATTTTAATGTATATTTCCTGTAAGATTGAATGCCTTTTCTTAAATGACATTGGAAGCCGGAAAGATCACATCCATAACCCTTCTGTATAGAATCTGACATCTTTTTGAAGTCGCAGAACAGTGCATTTACAGCCAAATACAACTTGCACTGAAAGCTTATAGCTTCTATTTTCTTAGCACAATTAAATGCCTCTAAATTCATGTCTACTGCTTTCTGGTTCTTCAAGAAATTTTTACTTTTTTGTAGATTCATGAATAATGCAGGATTTTATTTTAGAACGGAGTAGAAATATGAAGTCTTCAAATTTTCAAAGTAACAAATTTTGTGTAGAATTATTCCCTCTGCTCAGCCCAGCAAGCTCCAAGATAGGAAAATAATGAAAAGATAAATCACCAAAAGAAAACCAGGTTAAAGCCGTCAAAATGCGACAAAACAGAAGGGTTCTGCTTCTATGTTGTTAAAAATCCCCAACTGTAGACTACCATACGTCAAACAAACCGGTCTAAAATTACTCCAAGGTATGGTACTGCTGATATAAAGGCACGTCTGGGGTGACAAAAAATCTCATCGCATTCTTCACGACCTAATCTCATTTTCATAATTCACCTATTTACCGACAATACTTTTTGGGGTTTATTGCACTCTAGAAAAAAATTCTGCAAATATTTCTTCCCAAAGAAGAGTTCAAAACTGTTGTTTTTCGAACGTTTCAAGAAGAGCATTTTGTCATGCATCTGTGAATTATAAAGAATTTTAAAGCGCAAGAACCTAAAAATTATAGATGATGTTCTTTCGGATTAGCTTAAAAGCCATAACTTCGTGAAAAACACAGCAAATTACAATCATTTAAAACATGCCTTTTAGCTCAAAATTATGTTCTTTTTCCAAAACGAAAAAGTTTTACTTTTGATTCAGGAAAGTTGGTGAGATCTTTTCGGCTTCACATGTAGGAGTACAAAAGTTACCATTTAGAAAAATTTTTGAGGCTACGTAAAAGAGGTGACCGATCTAAGATGGAGTGATTTATATTCAAGTAAGTAAACATATGAATATTTATGAGCCATTCGGTGCTGAGTTGCGCACTTTTGTCACTCAGCATTCAAGATTTTTTTTGCCCATTTGTAGCACATGGTATCGAATTGTAAAATCAAGAAAGTTTACCTCAAAAAGTGCACTGGTGGCAAAGTTAGACCGTTCTAAAGTGCGAGAACAAACGTAATTTGTCTTTAACATGGTTACCTTCAAGAACTTTCAGCTTTTTTATTTATGATGAGTTTGTATAACTTTTACTGAAGCAAAAACAAAAATGTAAAATGTTTTTTCTTAATAACTTCTTGAATTCCCTTAAAACCATATATTTTTCAAAGAAACAATCTTTATAAAAAATATCAAAATTGCAAAGTGGTATCTTTCTGGTATGACAAGTTACGGTGTGATTAGTGACAAGAGACGGAAAAAACCTCTAATTGAAGCAACACTATGGCGTTTTTGCAAGAGACAGAGTCTTTGTTGCAATTAAAATTTTATTAATTAAAATAATATATATAATCGTTATAAAACTCTTCAGCTCTACTACTTCAGGAACAGACAATCAAATGAAATTCTTCTACTCTTAAACAATTTTATAAAATCTTCTTAAAAAAATTACTATTATGATTACTTTTTCGCTTTGTACTGCTCTGCTTGCTTATCGAATCTTTCCAACCCAAATATTTCACATTCAGTACTGTTTTTTAAGTATGGATATTGTTCTCTTGTCACTTTCGCAGCTCTGCATTAGTCTGAGATTTGGAAGCATATTGAGAAAACTAGCAGCGATGCCCTGCACGAAAAAAATACTTTCAGACTAAACCTTAACTCTTAATGACCTTCGTAAATAGGCTTTGAACTAACGAAAAGAAATATTAGTGATTTTAGTGTTTTCACAAGACTATGAAAAAGAAAGAACTCTTTTGGCACCGTGTTATTGAAAAGATTTACCAGTCAAATGTATAAAAAATTCTCCTGCATTATACCACAAAGCACCGGAAACAGAAACAGCAAAACAGTATTTGCAATCAAAAAACAGAATAAGTGCGAAAAATGTAGATTTGAAGAGTCTTGTAAGAAAATAAAACGACAGAAACCGAAAAAGTTCTCCTAACAAAGGCAATTTTTTTCTTGAAAAAATTTATAAAACTACTTGAAAGCAAAAAATTTTTTACTCATTACCAGTTACTAGATTATTAGAGTTAAAGAATTTCTTAATTATTATATACATTCTTAAATTGATAGCATTTTAGTGGAAACGGACATCCTGTCACCCACAGAAGCACCAGACTGTTGTTTTTGCTTCAAAAAGATTTTTGCTGTCTACGGTCACTAATCGCACAACAGCTCGTAATTCTAAAAAGACACCGCTTTGCAATTTTGATATGTTGTGCAAAGATTTTGCCTTTAAAAAATATATCTTTTTTAAAAAATTTAAAATGTGTTCTTTAAAGCAAAAAGCTTTTTATAGTTTTGTTTTTACCCCGATTTTGTACAGAATTTGTTAGTGTACACATTTCACCGTTTTTCTAAAGCTGCAGAAAAAAGGCTTAAGACAGGCTTTCAAATAAAGCAGAAATTAAAAAATTTTTTCCAAACAAAAGAAACTACAAGTTCTTAAAAGCAAACGTTTTTAGTAAAAACTGCTCTTTTCTTCGTGCTTTAGAACGGTCTAGCTTTGCAACCAGCGCACTTTTAAACTCGCTCATTCTCAGAACCCCGGTATCAACTGCTAGAAGTATTTCTGACAAGCTATATATTACATATAGCACGTCAGAAACCGTATGAATCAAAAAAGCAGTATTCACGAATGCTTTTTGCAGGTCAGCCATAATAAGTTTTGTTAGTGTTTGTTACACGATTTCCATTCAGTTCCATTAGTAGTTAATCGGCTTATACGCAATGTTGATTATTTCAATTGCAGCTTTTTTCATGTTCTATTTGAAAATTTTTTTCATGGAATCTTTTCGGAAATAATTGAATTGACGAATCCTTGATACGGTACATAAAACCAATCTTAAGGCTGTAAGCGCTGATAGGCTACGCTTTGCTGACTAAAGCTTGAAAGATTTGGGAAGGACCAAAAAGAGAACAGAAAATTGTTTTGTTCAGAGTTATGACGTCACACAGATAATGTCTTAGCGGGTTGAATTTAGTAAGTGGATTTGTTACTTAACAAAAGCACGCGTTTGGGTTCTTTCGCTGTCTAGCTTCAAGTTCAGGGAAGAAATGCTGAAGTCACTTGGAAAGTTCATAGGAAAATGAGGAGTAAATCAAAAATCTTTTTATAACTACATTCGCAGCATGCATAAGAATCCTTTGACTTTTTCTTTTTTAACTAGTTATTTTAGCTGACAAGAATCTGTTTGTGAAGGCTGAGAGGAAGTAAACTTGAGTCGTCTGCTAAATGATTATTGAAACTCCGCTGTATACTCAATAGTGTTGCGAAATTACAGATTCGCTGATCAACCTCTAGATGTTCAACTTCCTCAATAAGATTTTGTGAATCATTAGATTAAGCGTAATCGGGGAGCTCTTAGAAGAGCGACCTATCATTCTGCGGCTAAACCAGGTTCAAGAATCATAATAATTTAAGTGATTACAATTTTAGATTCAATTAGTTGTATAATGTCATAAAGATAGAGTATAAAAAAAAAACTAATCTGTTTATTATTCTCAAACTAGCCAGAAATGTGAATTATGGAACCTCTGAACTGACTAAATGTATATCCTTTTTTAAAATGTTCTTTTATTACAAATCTTTGTTAATTAGAAGTAACGTAGAATATAGTTCAGTTTATTCAAAATACTTCTGCTATCCGAGTAACTTGGAAACGAAATGCTCAGCAGCAATAAAAGAAAAAAAATTCAAAAAAGAAAGTTGAAGATTAATTATAAAAACAAAAGCAGAACCAATTATTGAAATTTTTTTCTTTTTACCTTGCAGCATCCTCAACATTTGTAACAGAAATAGTCGCATTTGATATACGAAAATACACAACTGCATCGACAGCGACAGTAACAGAATCTTTGGACAAAATCTAAAGAAAGTGGATTTAACGTGTCGTATAAATAAATCGTAGGTAGTTTTCTAAAAAGTGAAATAAAAATAAGAATTTTGCCAAAGTATAAAAATGTTTTTTTTGATGGTGTGTTTGTTGGTTGTTTGTAATTTTTAGTGGTATAAGATTTCTGATGGAAGCAAAGTATAGTAACTATGGCACTTGAACAGTTTGCTATTTGAATAAAGTGCTAGTCTTGTTTATTAGATTCACTAAAGCACTTCATTAATCTATTTTTGCAATCTTTTGCTAAAAAATTTTTGTAGTTTTTGGTTAGCCTACCTCTTTGAAAAAGACACTATTTTATCTAGTATTCACAAGGGGATTATCACGTATTTGGAAGAATTCTGAATGCAACAAAAAAACGCAAACCGTCAATAAGATGTGAGATTTATGGATGCAAATTAGTGGTTGAAGAATTCGGCTGATTGACAATTGTCAACCAGAGACACTAGAAGAAGCTAAGGAATCTACTAAAATTTAGTCTTTGTGACGCATTACTTGTAGATTGGAGAAGCAAATAGTTTTTTTCAACAATAGTTGCTTCAGATTAATGAAAAACGTTGCGAGATATAGCAAATAAATTAAGCATAAAAACGAACAGTTACAAGATCTAGCATTTTCAAGCAGTGCAGTACATTTTTTAAAAAGCTAAACTATTTGGCATGATTGTTGTATACCTAAATATAGTACCAGAATTTTATACTTTTGAAAACTAAAAGCGTGAACACTGTTTCTAAACAGATGATGCTGTAAAAACCTATAGAATCTAAATTAGAGCTGTCAGAAAGAATTTTTAGTAGTTGAATAGATGATGAAACACCAAAATTTTTGAACTTATAAGACCAGGCTATAAAATGAGATTGGCGTATGCAAGATAAACTTTTGTGCTAGGAAAATTTGGAGGATATTTCAATTGACAATTAAAAAGAATTTAAATTTGTTAGATAAATTTTGTGTCAGGTTAGAAAAAGAGGAAACTTAAAATTGGACTGCGATTTTGTTACCAAAAAAAAAATCTACTTTTAAATAAGAACCTTTATAATTTATTTTATGTAAGCTTTGCCGAATTTTTTTTTGTCTTTCTCAATTCATTTATCAAGCAACTTTTAATTGTATAAAAAAAGATGGTGGCTAATAAAATTGAGCAAAATTTGTGACCAAAATGAGGATTTTGTAGCTGTTAGTCAAAACAAAGCGTGTAGTTAGAAAAAAACTTGCAATTCTTCATTTGTACTTTAGATTGAGAGCTTTGTATATTTTTTAGCAGTAATTGTTATACAGAAAAAAGCTAAACAACCAACTTCTTGAGGTGGCACTTCGAAAGATAGCACCCTGAGATCCACTTTTCGATAGGTGTCGATACATGGTACAATAAAAAATATTCCTAAAGTATTTGAACTTCAGTTTTGTCACTTCTATGTTTATAATTATGCTGAAAAAACATAGGAAATGTCACTCTTGTTGACCCGTCATATAATCTTGTATTCAATAAATCATTAAACCAAGAAAAGTGACAAACGAAAATGTCATGTTGAAAAGTAAGCAAAAAAAAAAAATATATATATATTAGATTGGTTTCTTTTACAGCCACTACTTTTCCTTCACTTTCCAGTAAGTTCGTTACTGTTGTTGTTTCTTTATCAGTTTTTATGCAAAAGCTTCTTTTTTTTATCTTGGAAAACCCCTCCAAAAAAAGAATTTCAATTTTATTTGCCTTAAAAATAACGCTTTTACTTAAAACTTGATTAGATTTGAATATATTTTTCTTAATTTTTTCCAATCTGTCTTCACTTTCTTCTTGATCATGATAAAAAAAAAGAAGAAATTTTCTCTCATCAGTTCTTCACTTTTTCTAACGCTTTTCTTCTCTTTCTTTTAATTCATTCACTTAGAACACTAAGATTTAATTCCCATTATTTGTGAATGCGCATATATTTAGTTCTGATTTTTGTTTTCCGTAGCACTACTTTCCGGTCTTATTCATGTTTCTTTTTCCAGGGTTCTTCCAACTTTTTGCAACAAACAATTTTTTTTTCTTCTCAAATGCATTCCCGAAAAAAAACCCAGAAAAAAAGCATATTTCCAACTTCTTTCTCTCTGTCTTTTCACCAACTTTTTTCCCACTAAAATTAACATTTATCCAGCTTTATTAATAGAACTTCTCTATCGTATTTTTATCTAAAATTTCAGCCTTTCAATAGAGCAGAATGTCTTTAAAATGTTTTTTTTTTTTCAAAAATACTTATTTCATCCTCTGAAGAAAATAAGATGTTCCCTTCTTAAAATTTTAAATGTTTCTACTTTTTAAGAAAAACTGGTAACAATATCATTCTTCTCAAAAAGTTTACAAAGTACTCCCTTAATCCAAAAATATGTTGCTGTATTTTTATTGATACACAACGTGTTGTTTCGCTCGATATGTGGTGCACCTCGAATGGAAATGCACCAGGTTTATTTGTCAAAAAACGTTGCCCACTTTGCACAAATTTTGAGGTAAAACAGCAGAGAATAAAAAAATTCATTCTTCCTGTTAAACAAAATTGAATATTTATTGACTTAATAATCTAAAACCAATTTCAAAAAAAAAAAATACATCTATTCTGTATATTTTACGGCAATACTTTATATAATATTTTGTATAATACTTTGTGTCTCCTTTCAGTTCTTTAGACTATCAGACAACAGAATCTTCGATATTTGTTATCAACAAATGACTAAAAAGACAAAAATCACTCAATATAAAACTTTTCTTCTCCATATGTTCATAAAATCCTTATGCATTGGAAAGTTTTTCCTTTTCTGTCTAGGTTCCACATAACTGTTCCAGACAGAGAGAACCATCAAAGATTCTGCCGAGTTAATACTCTTTGCATATATATTTTTGTTTATTCATATATGATTTGCATTAAAAAAAGCCCAACTATTAAGTTGATAAATACTACTTACTAAGAAGTAAAAAGTGGAAATTCCGAGATGAAAAAGCATGAATGAAATTAGATGTAACTGAGCTATATGTTAACAAAGTGCTCGCCGTGACAGAAAGTGAACAGAAAAAGTTTACTGTGTTTTATATAAAAATATGTACCGTTCTTAAGCACAGTATGATAAAACTTTTTTAAACTTGTCAACGTTTCATAAACAAATAACTTAACAATTAGACAAAAACCATGTGAAATTTTACCGTCTTTCTACCGTCGGCAGCCACAGTATCTTTTATAAAGTGAAAAAAATTTTTTCGCTAGAAAAGTATTTGCGTTGCTTTCCTTTTTTGTAAAAGCAGTGCAAAAGTGTTGCCAAAAGTACAGTATTACACCACTAAACACATGTCCTATGATACTGCTAATAACAGTGATAATAATGCGAAACAAGAAATTTATGAATAAATAAAGAGTAAAAACTAGTGACAATGAAAGTGCTTACTGAAAGTAGTCAGATGCTACTACTAATGGTGTACAGTTGTGTAAAAAAAAAGCGAAACGAGAAATTTGAGAAAACACTGTATAAAGCACTTAACAGTGTATGAATATTCCAAAACTCTGTAGACAATATCCATGTGATTTTTCAAAAGTTTTAAAATATTTTGCATAGTTTTATCAAACGCTTATGCGATTGCACGGAACTGTTTTGGCTGAACATTAGTGGCATTGCCAGTTAGCAAAATTGACTTTAATCCACTCTTCGCCATCATTATATTAGATCTTTAAGCCATCCATTTTCATAAAAGCATTGAAAGAAAGAAAGCAAAATTAAGCTGAAAAACAAAATAGCAAAAAAAAAAAAAAA
>UXUI01010062.1:4802-15879 GCA_900576705.1 Enterobius vermicularis
TGAAAAAGATTTTTATCTGTTGTGAATTTTTTGTTTCATTTTTCTAAAATTCTTGACTCTAACAAATTTTAACTACTTTTTCAACAATGGAGTGAAGGAAAAGTAGCAGATAATAGTATTTTAAAAGGCAATTCTTGGCCGATCGCAATGAGATGTGTTCATTTTTGATATTCTCTACATGAAGTTTTTTCTTCTAAAGTTTGATTCACATATTGGTAAGGGGCCAATTGAGCGATCAGACTATGCTTGTCTAACGCTGCTTTTTCTCCTTTTCTGTTTTGTTCTGTTCATTGGAATTACGGATGGATTAGGCAGATGGCAAAACTTTTTGAAAATTTTGACGCCGTTTGCCAGAAAAAAATTCGTACTGCCTATCTATAGTTTCTTTGGTTGTTAATAGATGGCCATTTCATAGAAATAAAACAACCATTCTAGTTAGGTGTCGGGAAGATTTTTTAGTTTTGAACTACCTACTTAGTCGTTGAAGGCAAAAGTCCAAGTTTAGTTGCAGTGCATCACGATCAATTTAGGCATATTTGCCAAAAACAATTTAAAATGAATCATGGAATGAATTTATGATTTGAAAATTAATTATTTTACTACAAACTTTGATTTTTTTTAGGTTTCAAAAAAAAAAAGTATTCAGCATTTGAGTTGAGTAAAGTGTCTGAGAAACTTACATAAACATGTAGATTGGGGAATTGGACTTGTCTGACTCTGAATTTTGTCTGGTCAAAGGGGAGTAAAATAGATTGAATAAGAAGTTTAATTGCACTGTAGCGAAGTTGTAACCTACGAAGACCAGAAAACAAGTTTTTTGTGAAATATTTCTTTTAATCATTCTGGCAACGCCAAATGTTCTCATTTTACCCCTAATTTGATGTCGACAAAAATTTGATTGAAATATTCCTGACTAAGGATCAGCTGTCAAATGCTGAGTTAAACAAATTTTTATATCTTTTTCCAGTTCAGAAGGATTTTTCTTGTCAGTAGCAATATATAACAGCGAGGTATCCACTTAAGCTCATTTTGAAATTGATAATTTTTTATCCAGTCTCGCTTTAAATTTCAAGATAGTTTTTGCTGATAAATTCATGTTTATCAAATGGAATTTGTTGGATGACAACGTCATCTAACCTAACTCAAACTACGTCACTTTCAAGATGCAGTTTTTGCAGTAATCTGTTGCATCACATTGTCTTTGTTCCACTCCATCTACGTTTTTCGCCATATTTTCTAGTAGCCAGAACTGCTGTTAGACATGAACAATTAAGCAGCCAAGTCAAAGTTGTAGTATAGACAAAAGATCAAAAAAGAGCGGCTTTTAAAGTGTTGCCAAATTATTGCTGTCTAGTAAATTCCTTTAACGTTTGCTTCTTTCAGATATGTCCCGAAGATACTTAACGGTGGCATTGCCGGGATTGTTGGTGTCAGCTGTGTATTCCCGATTGATCTTGTAAAGACTCGTTTGCAGAACCAAAGAGTGTCTCCTGACGGCAAAGCACAGTATTCTGGAATGTAAATATTTTGGTTTACAGAAGTAACGGTAGTAATAGGAACAAAAAAAGATAACACTGATTACAATAATAATAATAAGGACAACGGTTATGGTGACAACAGTAATAATATCAACATCGATAATAACAAGGCTGATAATAACGATGAATCATTCTCGCTTTTCGAAAACATCCAACTTTATTCAAATTTGTTGCGCTAGTAGGATGCGTAGTGTTATTCTTTATAACACCAGTGGCGTTATACCCGATTTTTGATATCATTAGATTTTATGTTTTAATTATTGGTACGATTGTTGAAATGATTTATACATAGAAGTAGGGATGCTTTAGACTTCTGTTGCTTTACAGAATTGATTGCGCGAAGCAAACATGGAGAGGTGGAGGAAGAACACTATTTTCGAAATTCCGAGGGCTGTATTCAGGAGCAGGAGTTAATCTTTTGCTGATAACGCCAGAAAAGGCTATAAAACTTGTGGCAAATGATATCTTCCGGTATCATCTTGCAGTTCCTGGCCAGGAAAAACTTTCTGTGTTTCGAGGTATGATTGCTGGGGGAGGTGCAGGACTCTGCCAAATTATTGTCACTACACCAATGGAACTGTTGAAGATTCAGATGCAGGATGCTGGAAGGACTCAAAGCAAGTTGTCATCGGAATGTCTACTACCAAGTACTTTGCTTTTCTTAGAACAGCTTTTCTTTTTCAGCGGCAGCACCTATGAAGAAGTTAACTGCTTCCGCGTTAACCTTGCAGTTGCTTAAGCAGAGGGGAATTGCTGGATTGTACAAAGGTTTAGGTCCGACTTTAGCTAGGGATGTCACATTTTCTGTGATGTATTTTCCAATGTTCGCATATTTTGATAGTTTGGTAACTTTTATATTCTCAACAACTAATTTTATATTGTGTTTAGAAGTTGAAAAAGGAATTTTAAGCACTTTTTTCAAAGAATTTAATAGCTTAATGCTCCTATTTTTAAGTTTAAGGTATTATATTTCAGGGTCCCCGCTCAAGTGATGGAAGTGGTGATGCTGTTTTTTATTGTTCATTCCTCTCTGGTATTACTGCTGGAGCAATAGCATCGTTTTCTGTGACTCCTCTCGATGGTTAGCTTTTCATGTGCCTCTAGAAGTCTTAAGTTTATCTCATTTTTTTCAGTAATCAAGACTCGTATGCAGTTGATCAAAAGAGGAGTGGGAGAAATTCAGTATAAAAATATTGGTGAAGCTTTCATGTAAGTGCCAGTGTCGTTTTTTTTTATCATCGTTTTTTTTTATCACTTGCACTATTCATTATCTGTTTATGTTCATTACTGCTTAACAGTGCATTCGATGTAGCTAATAATTGATTTTCAATGTAAACCGAGGAGAATTTCACTTCTATATAGGGAAGCTTTTTTGAATTTGCTTTTCAGCATGAATTAATTGTCTGTTTTGTCGGCACTAGGCTGACTTTTTTCGGGTAACGAATTTGCCGAAAAGGTAAAATGGCTAGGCAATTCAGAAAGCTGAAGTTTCAATTTTTCAGCAAGATTCTACGTCAGGAAGGCGTTAAAGCACTATTTAAAGGTGCTGCGTGTCGTGTAATGGTAATGGCACCTCTTTTCGGTATTGCTCAAATGGTCTATTATATTGGTGTTGCTGAATGGTGTATGGGGATTCCAAAAGTGGCTCACTAGTCATTGGTTTCAACGTCTATCAGCTTTGTTGACCATGAACAAAAATCTGTTTTTTCGTCTTAAATTTATTTCATTCTCTTTAGTTCTCTTACTGTTTATAGAGCAGCAGGCTGTTTTCAGACCGAATGTCGCTTCGTTTTATCAATCAAGCATTTATTGTATTTAGCAGTAAGATAACTTGCAGTTCACTTTTTGCTGAAATCTTTATTTCATTAGGTATTGGTAGAAGGTTAGACATGGTAAGTGACTTGTTAGGTGCTTTATATCTCTAGCGGATCTGATAAGTTTTTGGCCAGTAGTGATTGCAAACCTTGCTCAAAATATTTTGCAAAAATTAAATTGTTTGGCAGTATAATTGGAATTATCTTCGTAAGGTGTCCTTTTTGATTGTGTAGGTTGTACCATTATAGTACTAACAAAACAGAACGCTTATGGTGCTTGATGGATAGCACCATTTTTTATTTTGTTTTCATACTGTTTTTTATGGTGATTTTGAGATGAAAATTATTTTTCCAATTTAAGGTCACTGATGACAGACTAATGTTTTTAGTCGCACCACCACTATTTTGATAAATAGATCATTTAGGAATAACCATTGTAAACAATGCTCAGGAGAACTAATCTAGCTTAGTCCACTTTTTTTTTTGGGAGAAGGTTGTTCACAAAGAATGAAAAGGCTTAATTAAGGTAACCAAGAGCACTAGCAGAAACTTGGGTGGAAGCGCATTTTTAAGAAGTTTTATGGAGTTTTGGCTTTTGGTTAGGCTTAAATATCCTTCAATCTAATGAGGATTGAAGAAGGTTACTAGAATTAAGAAAACGGTAATTTTATTATTCTTTGATTTTTACAAACCTGCAAACATATTTTCAAGTAAGAGCCTAGCAAGATATTTAAGGCAACGTTCCAAGCAAATACAAGGTCACACTGTTACCAAACACCTTTTTTATTCTCGCTTTAGCTTTGAAGAGTGGAGAATGTATACCTGTTTGAGTAGGAAGGTTTCAAAATCATTCGAACAAAATACAGACGGTTTTCTTTTTTTGAAAACAAAGAATTTCTCTTTTATATATCATATCTTTTGTAAAGCATTCCAGATTTTTGTTGCCTTTATCTTTTACCTTTTCCCTCTCAAATATTAGGAAGCAGTTTTTTAACGGGTAGGACTTGCTTTGTCTGGGCTTTTGAAAAGTTTATTATTATTATTATTATTATTATTATTATTATTACTGTCTATTATTATTATTATCTCTGCCATCATTATTCATTATTATTGAACATTGCCAGTATGAACTGTCAATGAGTAACATCAAACCTGGAAGAGCAAGTGATTTTTGTGTTTAGTTTTTGATTTTTCTAGTAATTGTTTCACATTGTGTTTATCATTCAAACAATACTATTTTCTCTTATTATTAAGAAACTGTTTAAAAAAGAGGCATTTATTTTATTAAAATTTTTCTGGAGCTTTCTTTTTCTTTTTTTTGTTTTTTCTTTTGATTTTTTCCCTCATATTTTGTTCTCCTTTTTCTGACACCTTACAACTTATTATTGTTACCGCCTGCAGAAAAAGAAGAAATGAAGGCTTATCGTGATTGAAAAATTGTACATATTTGTTTTTTTTACTCACATTTAGTCTTGATAAGAGAATGAGCAAAAAATATACGGCTGCAATATTTGAGAGCAATGTTCGATGGCCGAATAGATAGCTGCGTGGATAGTCAATTAGTGAATTTTACTGGTAGATAGTTGGGAAAATGAATAGGTACATGGGTTGGTATTTAGAACAATGTATTGACAGACAGACGGGTAAACAGACTGATAGGTAGATGGAAAGGTAGACGAACAGACACAGGCAGACGAGTGGGCAGGTTGGCAGACAGAAGCAGACAGAATGATGGTGGGTAAGGTGACGAAAATTTGGGTTTGGTAAATAGCGACAGTTGACTTGAGAGTGCTGACTTGTCAATGTTGAATAAGAAAACAAGGGCTAGTTGAGCACTTGTTTTTCTCCCAGAAAGACATCTTTCATCAACTGTATAAGTTGGTTAACAAAAGCTGAGCGTTGAGCAAGAAAATCTGTGAATATGGCATGTATAAATTACTGCACTTGGATAAAAGGCTGTTCCATTAGTTGGAGCGAAGGCACCAGGGAGGGGGTGGCGGAGAGGCAGAAGATCAGTGCATTAAAATGATACTGAAAGTGGCAATTACGTAGCAAAAAATTAAATTCAGTTCATCACACGCTGTCAAAATGGTGTTGGAGTTTTCGTCTTGTTAGAGAATTTAGGACGTTGTTGCTGCAAATCGATTTATTTTTTGGACAACTCTAATGGTGCGCAAGAAACTGGTAGGGATACGAAGACGAATTCAACCCATTTGGTGAAATTAAATTGGGCAGATTTCGTTCTTCTTGATTTTGAATGCTTAAAATTTGCAATTCTGGGCGCATCTTTCTTCATCTTCTTTTGCATAGACAATGAATCTTGAAATTAAATTGGAGGAAGAGAAGGATTTTTCTCTTTCATTTATTCATTTTTTCTTTTTTGCTGCTTTATTATGGGGGTTTAAACATTGTTTCATTGAGTGTCGTTTTATTTTTCTTTTGACTATTTTTCCATCGGAAAAACTGTAGTACTGTGTTAAATAAACAGTGTTTTTCTGAAAATGCTCAATCTTTAATCATCTATCAATTTTACAGGTCGAGATGTGCACTCTTTGTTTGTTTGTTATTCTCTATTGAATTTTGAACTGTTGGCCAATTTGATAATGGGAAAGAAAAAAAGAAAGAAAAATAAAAAAAAAAGAAAAGAAGAACATGTTTGGCTGTGATTGGTTTCAAAGGTTAATGAAGTTTGAAAAAAATTAGTTCTATGAAAACTGTAATCAATAAGGGCAATGAAAATACAGTACAACACCTAAAACTTTTTAACTTTTGATAGTGAGATTTGTCAATTGTTTAGCATGTGTTTGGGTTGGCAGCTTGTGAACTGGTTGTTTAAGGAATTGACGAGTGAAATAGTTTGCAGATCTAAATCGGTATTTCTAAACGGAGACGTCAAAGGTTGATGGTAGAGCGCTACAAAAGAAGGAAGTTGGAATACACTTGTGCTTTAAATGAATATAAACGGCCATAAACATTTCGATCATTTTCGCAGGAACATTAGCTATTCCACAATATGTTCGTAAAAATAACAAAGTATCAGTGCAAAGCTACTCGGTTGCAAAAAAAAAAAAAAAAACTGGAATAGAAAATTATTAGAAGCAGAAGTGTTGTTTGATTTAAGTGCTTAGCGACAGATTAGTTAATTAATTTAAAATCAGCTGTTGGATACGTAATTGCCTTATTCTGTTTTGTTTGTAGTCAAAAAATAGAGTTGAACAGAAAATGAAAATTTTCTGTTAACTATTTTGTCTGAGAAGAACTCTTTAGACGAGTTTGGGTTTACAACGGATCTATCTATTTGTTTATTCATTTTTTTTTTTCATTTCTTACTTCAGTTTTACACTTTTTCCTCTTTTGTTTAGTTTTTATTCGTAATCTTTTATGGCGCTTAATTCTAATCGGTTTATCAGAACTGTGAAAATACAGATCAAAGCTATTTTTTTTTGAGTGCTACATTGGTATTTCTTTTTTTTTTTTTGTTTTAAAAGTATCTGAAGTTTTAAAATTTTAGATAATGCGAAGAGTGAAAGCAAATATCTGAGATTATTTGAGCATATAAACGGAAAGATTTTTTTTTGGTTTTTTGTTTTTCTGCGTGTTGATAAACTACAGTTTATTTAATTTGCTTTTTTCTTCTCCTACAATCAGTCCCAACTTTCCAACAATTTTTATTTCCTTCAAAAAGCCTTCTCTTAAATTTGCTTCCATCCGTGTGCTTTTTTTTGGAAAATTATTTGATATTTTGGGCTTTCAGCTTCATTTCATTTAAAAATATTGGTTTGGCTCTTGATTGCATTGAAGTTTACTGCTGATTTGAACGTATATTGGGCTATATAAAATGAGGAAAAAAAAATGAAATGTTATTAAACAGAGTACAGCAAAATCTATTAGAAGTTTTTAGGAACAGAGAATGTATAACGTATTAAGGTTAGCCAAAAATACATTAAATTAAGTAATTTCTTGTGCTCTTTCTCCTGATTTCTTCACGAGCATTTTAGTCACTTCACGAGCATTTTAGGCATCCGTTGTGAGTCATATTACCGTCACAGTAATGTTGATTTAAAAAGTGGTAACAACAATTTTTTCTTTTGATATAAATACCGGAAGTGAATAATAAAACCCTTAATTTTAAAAAAAACTTCAAAAATTACGCTTTCTTTTGACTGCTGTGTTAATTTTTTTGTCTTTCGGTTAATCAACCTATCACATTTTATCATACATTTGAAACTATTGATTATACGATAATATTGCTATAATAATCTGCAAAAGCTTGGATTCTATTGTCCTTTCATTCTGATATCTTTAGGCGACTGTTGAAACCACTTTGATTGATTTTTCTTAGCTTACGGTAATTTCAAAACGTCTTTTTTTTTTTCAGTAATTCAGTTGCTAACAGTTCTTATTGTATTGCTTAAATGATTCGTATCAGGTCATTTTGCTGGTTAAAAAGACAACTGGTTGGAATATGTTGTAAAACGGAACTGCAGTGTAATTTGACTCCACCAAAAAATAAAACCTTATTTCAAAAAGTAGTTTTTTTTTTTTCAATGCGTCAAAGCAAACCAAATAGGTGTGTTATGAAAAAAAAAAAAGTAGAAAAATCTGCTGCAAATATTTCTAAAGATGCAAAATAAGAGAAGACGTCGACGGTTTTGGGGGATTGCAAATTGGCAGGTAGTTTCTCGAATAAATTTAACGCGTAAAATTGAGTTCAACAACTTTAACAGCGTTGATGAAAAAACTTTTATTGTTATTCTGAAATAAATGACAAAAAAAACTTCTAGAATTGCTTCTTTGCAATTTTTGAAGTTGATTAAAACAACATTTAGGGATAAGTTAAAAGGTGTTTCGGTGAAATTTGAAAATTACCAATTTACTAATGATAAGCTTTCAAATTTGTTAATTTGTTTCACTGCTGTTTCCAAACTTTATTTTTTAAAATTTTTTGTTGCGCGTTTATAGCTATAAATGAGCAGTCTTTTTCAAATAAGTAAACTTTACCTCTTTAATGGCTTCTATTTTTTTGCTTGGATTTTCATTATTAAAGTACTGAGTAAAATTTCTGATCATGTTTAAAAGATAAATTGTTAAACTGTAAAGATAGCAAGTAACATTAGTACTCGGTAATTTAGTGGCCACCTGAGCAGGGACTCCTATGATATGACCTGTTCAGTTAGCTTTTCTATCGTCAAATTACTCTTCCTAGACCTGGTTTTTCTTTTCTTAAAAAATGTGCTGTATGCATAAATTGTCGGCCTAAATTGATTGATTACAGCCTAAAGTGTATTTTTTGCTGAAATTTCTGAGGATCCCACTTTGTTGCAGTCAAGTTAACTTGGCTTAGCACTAAATTCAAGAGAAAAAAAATATGCGTACCTTACATCTCTTATTTCAAAGTGATACTTGAAAAAGTTAAGTCAGATTTTAGCAGCTTCCTAAAACCTCATCAATAAGTGTCACAAAATAACAGCTGAATTGTTATTTTAGAAGTTTCCGAAAAAAACAATACATTTAAATTTTGCAAAAGTTAAAACCATTTGCAGAAGATATATCGTAAAACATTTCAGTGGAAATGCGTAAGATAATGACCCATTCATTCATTCCTGTGTTGGTAAATTGCTGTATTCCTTAATACAAAGTATACTGCAAAATGTTAGTTCTTCTTTCTGTAGAAAATCTTTTTTTACTGCTAAATTTTATTTGGTCAAGCTTCAGCTAGAACGTTTCTTTTTTGACAGAAAAAAAAACTTCCACTCTCCAGCCCCCATGTATTCTTCTGTGGCTATGTTAGTTAGAAGAGGATTCGCTTAAAAATCTGTTTATTCAAGAGCAGAAAAACGTTTCTAGTACGTTACATGACAAAAAACTTCAATATTAAACCAATGAAGCTAGACGAGAATTTACATTTTCGAGGGAGAAGTTGCATACAATTTCTTCTTAAAGACGATTTGGGCAGAAAAGTGACAATTTATCATACTCACGATGTAACGGAAACAGTGGAAATGTCTTTTCAGTCAAAGGACAAGACATTATAATTACATGACACATATCTAGTGGAAGACAGTCATTTATACAACTTGAACAATTGATTAGAAACTTTTCTTAATACCAGCCTCGTAGAGGCCAACCAGAGTGTCTCCAAAATTGACGTGAGTAAAAACTTTTATTTTTTTACCCGTTGACACTGAATCTGTTGTCAGATGATAAGGGCTCTTGATCTACAAGAAACAGCTTTCTTAAGCCTATTGTCCAAATTTGTATTCAAATTCAGTGACGCGGAAGGCTGTCCAGAAATGTCCACATTTTGCTCAGTGACTAGCTGATTTAGATGATTTGAATGGTTATTACTGTAAAATGTTTAACTTTTGAGTAACGCCTCACTTGTCCACAAAAAGAGAGAGTTTTGGCAGTCCCTCGAAATATCAAATTGTAAACCAGTGATTCTGGTATGACGAATGTTTGGCAGTTTTCACCGAGAAAGACGTCTAATTTTGCAACGTAGCAACTAGTAATCGGCAAATGTTTGAAAATTCCTCACTGAAATATAAACTTTACCCTATCGATGCAAGCAATTCTTCATTAAGTCATTGTTTTTTGTCAAGTTTTTTCCACTGAAGTTCACTTCAAACCCTAATGCGCGTTGTAGAATCTTAAGCACCAAATCAAAACGCCCACGAAGTTTTCACAGTCGCGAGAAAGTCTACTACATATCTGCTTCCTTTCCTATAACCTCTCAGAACAAGACTAGGTGGTGCTAGTAAAGTGTTATAAGGTACGTTTTGAAGAGGTCATGAAAGTTTTTGTGGATTAGACAGTCTTCCCGATACTTCAGTAGGCGCTACTGAGATTTACTCTATTAAGCCTCAGAAGGGATGTAATACTTTTGCTTCTACGCAGTGGTAACGTAGACAAAAAGATTTTGCGAAATAAAACGTGTAGTTAATGAAAGCTATCTATTAACAATTCTTAAAGAATTTCCGCACATTATAATAAAGTTCGTCAATCTTGCGGCTAATAAGTAAACCGCGAAGAGGACATACTTTTGTAATCAACTTCCATAAAAAATATTTACGTTTTCTCTAAAAATCGTTCATTATAACTAAGTATTAGAAGTTTATTTGAAAGTGCGGGTCATGGTCACCCATACAAATCTAGAAGCCGTTGGTTCTTTGAAGAATTGACAAATTTCCATGTCCGCAAAATGGGTCGCGTCTCGTCGAAAAGCACAAATTTTATTCGATTTTGGAGGATACTAACCTTTCGCTAGAAGTTTCACGAAGTGTCTTAACTGATTGAAATATTTTAAGTGACACCCACCCTCCTTCTTCGTCCTTCGTATCTCAAAACTGAAGAAAGAAGTGTAAGGCACAGATAGCAGAACCTGCAAAGAGAAGTCTTTTTGAATGACTCAATACACTGGAAATTTCATTTTTTTTCTGTTTCCTCTTCCATTTTCTAAGCGCCCTAAACTGCTCCACCCCAAACGGTTAACTAGATATATTTCTTTCAAGGCTGTTTGCCACTGTTCAGGACATCATATAAATAATCAAAATGATTTTTCAGTGGAGTTCTAAACTCTATACCTACTTTCATCCACTTTTTCTTACTTGTTTTCAGTAGTTCCTTCTGTACTTATTGGGAGACCAAAGATGCGCAAATTTCTGCTTCTTCCCTCCAAAAATACTCTCCGATGATGAAATTCCTGGTTACATATAAATATAAATA
>UXUI01010076.1:2216-12992 GCA_900576705.1 Enterobius vermicularis
TGAAGCAGTATTTTTTAGATTCTTTTCCTACTATATCTATAAAATTTTTTAACAAAACCAAATTGTTTAGTGTGCCTTTAAAAGTAGAGGATATGACAACTCAGTGCAAATTTAACTGAATTAGAAATCATTAAATTCTGTTGAAGGCTGGTTAAATTATAACTCCGTAAAGATAGGCTTTGTAAAGGTTGAGCTGCAACTTGACAAATTTTGGAACTTTTAGGGGGTGTATTTTGAGAATTCATTTTTCCTGGTTTTTTTCTGCGTTCTTTGTACTGACCTAGAATCTGTTGAACAGCAAAATTTAAAAAAATTTTGTGATATGAAGGAAAAAAGTTTGCGACTTGGTATGGAATGGTCTGTGTGTATATGGGCCATCCCGTGTCAGGTCGCGCACTTTTTTCAGTCGACTTCTCAGATTCTTCCATTTTTTGCTTATTTGTAACATTGGATACCCAATTGTGAAATTAGAAGGGTTTACCTGAAAAAGCGAGCTGACCGTAAGATTAGAACTTTTTTTTTAAATTGATAGCAAAATAAAATTTACTGTTAAAAAGCAATACTGAGTATGAGATATTTTGGTTAAAAGCGTCCAATAAAGAAGCAAAGCGGCACAAATCGAAAAAATAATTATAACAGTAATTCTTCCCAAGAAAATTTTGCTAAATCATTCAAAATTTTAACCAGTTATTTTATGAAGCAGTAAAGTTTTAGGACTTTTCAACAAGTTATATATATTATTATAACTATTAACATTTTATTTGAGATGGAGGCTAAATGGCACGCGAAATTGTCAAAATGCTTCTTCAATTATGGGGTTTTTTTGCACTCTTATATTACTAATCGTACCGTAACTCGTGGCGTCACGAAGATACTGCAGTATTAACATATTGTGCAAAAATTGTACGTTTAAAAAATATCTTTCTCAGAAGTGTAAACTGTCGTCTTTTCGGAAAGAAGGTTTTGAATTCTTATTTTTATTTGAGTTTTGTATAGAATTTATTATCACATAAATACTACCGTTTCTGAACCTGCGGGGACAGTCTTTCAAGCAAAGTAGAAATTACAAAATTCCATCCTGGGTAGAAAGAGCTACAAATTCTTTAAGATAACCATATAACCATGTTGAGCAAAAAATGCGTTTTTTTTCGCAGTTTAGAACGGACTAATGTAGTCTTTAGTGCTTCTTTTGAAGTAACTCTATTGATTTTGTAACTGGGCATTAAGGGCTACAAATGGTCAGAAAATGGAAAAAATCTAAAAAGTCGACTGAAAAAATTATGGAGCTTGGCGTGGAATGTTTTCTATGTATATTTAAGGACTTGTATGTTTATGTAAGGACCTTTTTTCAATTTTCTTTGGAAGTACTTTGAAAAATATTTTCTGTCTAAAACATTTGAACTACAAAGTTTTCTGCAGAGAAGGCCATGAGTTACAGGAGAGCAAGGAAAGCAAGACAGTAGGATCTCGCCTGGCTAAGGTCTTTCGATAGCTTTGAATGATTCTATAACTGGGTATTTTGTTTCGCTCGCAGCCGTGTTATTGGCCGTTCAACAACAAGTATAACAAGCAAAAATCTTTGATAAAAATATATATTTTCATGCCGTTAAAACTAAGGCGACTCTCTGGATTACCTTAATTAGTTACAGTAAACCCCGAATTCACCCAGAATGTCAAGTTGTTGATTGAAATAGACGGTTCACAAGGCAAAGTATTTCTGTGTAAATTTTGCAGCTTCACCTTAGTCTTGTCCGGTTCACCTGACTGTAGCATCTTGCAAATTTGAGATCAAGCGGCTGTTCAGCAAAGATTAAAAAGACCTGAGTTTTTAGGGTGAAAAATGTGACGCACTTTATATATTTTCATACTTTTATTTGTATCTTCAATTTATTTTTCTTGTTTTACTTATTTGCTTAATTTTAGGAACACGAACAGGAAAAGTTCCTTCAAATAGATATTCCTCTCTCACTGACTGATACGGAAAAGGTGGCTAAGGATTTAAGGTGAGTAAAGGTAGTAAAAAATATCGCACTTAAAAGTTTTAATTCGTACATACAATCTCAATAGTTGTTTTTTTTCATTTTTCTAAAATGAACCACGTTTTTCTTTATTTATGCAATTTTGCTTATTAAAAAACGCTAATAACTGGGTCAGTTTTGTAGTACCTTGAGCAAAACCATAGAAGAACTGAGAAAGAAACTGGAATTCCAAACTGTTATTGATGCCCTTATGGAACAGAAAAGGGAAGTTGAACAGGAATTGAATGACTGTCAAAGTAATCTCTCTGACGCGTACAATAGGTAAATAAAGATTGCTTATATTTTTTTGCTTTCCAATTTATTTTTTGCTAATACGTCATCTTCTTTTTCTAGGATTTCCGAATTACAGAAGGAACTGGAGGAAAAATCAGTGCAACAGCCTGAGATGGTGCACGTAGTAGAAGAGTAATTATTCATTCATATAAATTTATAATAGAAATACTCTTAATTTGGCGGGAAGTTTACTCCATTTTAGACACGTAGAGCGGAAGGAAGTATTGGAAGAAAAAACAAAAACAGTAACGAGGGGAGCCTTATCTGAGGACGTAGAGCCAAGTTCAGGAGACGGGAAAGTGTAAGATGTGACGTTATCTTTCCTTACCTCTTAAAGATTTTCTTATTGTAAACGTGTCCAGGAAAGGATTTTCAGCAAAATGTGGCTTGTTTTCAATAGTTCATTTACGAATATTACTAACTCTGAATTTCCTTTAGTGTAAGAGAAACTGAAAAAGAGGAGGTAACAGAAACCGAGAACTACTGGGAGCACTTTCCAGAAAAACACTATCCTCATCCTGAATAACTTCCTGAAGTAACTTAGGTCTCATATAAACGGCAGTGTGGTTATTGTTTAGCATTTGTTTACCGATGTTTGTTAAAACCGTTTAACAAAAATTAAATTCTTTCACTGTATTTAGTAAATTATGACTTTAAAAGTTCAGCGGAAATACGGGGTGATGATTTCCGAAAGGAAAATTTGTGAGTGTTAAATGCGTAATTTGAAAATCATATTGCTATTACACTTTGTTTTGTTATTTTTATTATTCTTTGTTTTTTGAAATTATGTGTGAGTAACACAAAAATATACTTCACTTATATGAAAGATTTCAATAAAGAAAAAATAATTAAAAAATAAAAAAATTATTGTGTTGTTTTTATTAACACAAAGCACTGGTTCTTCCATGGGGAAGTAGTTTCTTCGTCCTCAACTAAGCAAAATTTTGTCCTCATGAGGTTCAATGTTTTTTTCAGTAACCGTTTTTTTGTTAAGACGGGAAAAGCATGCATTAGAAGAAAAGCGGTTGTAGCAAATATAAAGAAATCTATCGTCTTCTTTATGCCCACGAATCTGTTCCTTCTAGCTGCTTCTCCGTAATCTCAAAACTTGCATAAACCAAACCTGTACTGAAATTAGCAGTCACGAGGAGATATTGCAATTGAAGCCAAATTCTCCCGCCCTCAATTTTTTCTGTAATGAAGTTTATAAGAGTGAAACGGGTTATTTATATCTTGGTCAGTTGAGTAGGTTAGTACAAGTTTTAGAAATGAGTTAATCAGATGGAGCGTAAAATTTTCGATTTGGAATTACTCTCCATTAAACTTACGAAAGCTTTTATCTCACACCTGTCCCTGAGCATTCACTGGTGATAGCCTTTGTGACTGTCCTCAGTTACTACGATATGCTAAAACTCGTTCCCTAATACTGCTGTAATATCTGTCTGTTATTGAACAACTCAATTACTGCTCAACTCTTTCAATAAGTTAAGGAGTTAATGATTGTTTCAAAAGTAAAAGGTGTAAAGTATAAAATGAGCGCCAGGCCCGAACGGGCGTTTACGTGAATGTATAGAATACGAGCAGGCCACCACGTGTCTGCGGCAACAACCATCTGAAATGAATAAAATCAACTCAAAAACTTTGTAAACTTCATATTTTGATAATCAAAACCTTTGACTAGCATTGATTCAAACGTATGATGAGAATATAAGCGAAATCAAAACAGTTTTAAAAGTAAGCAGAGTACTAAGAAAAAGGAACAAGGGGACACGAAACAGCAGCATAATGATGACAACACTATATGAAAGGTAACGCAAATGATAATACAACAAGCTTAACACCTAGCGTCCAAAGTTATAGTCAGATTCTAATAACGCCACAGAGCTGCATAAAGACTGTTTTATGAATAGATGTTAACTTCGTTGTATGAACTTGTTTACTGCATTTGCCATCTAGAAACCTGCCTGCGTACTGACGGAGTCCCATACATATGAGCTGTATACAATAAAATTATAATGAAGAAATGGTCCGTTATTCACGAAAGTAGAACCATTGCCTTTTACGACCGAACAGTGGCTTGCATCATGGTCAGATTCCTCTCTTCCTGTACCATTATCGTATGTGAGATAAAATCCTTTGCTTGACCATGAGAAATCGTCTGTTTCCTTCCAGGGCCTCCTACTCTTTTCTTCACAGTCTATAAACGCCAGTATTCTAGTTTTCGCGCTTACGGTGGCAACGAAATGTTCATTTCAACAGAAACTTCTCTCCACTTAAAAGAAATTAGTGATTCGGAATTTCTTGTACCGGCTTCAAATTTGCTTTTTAGCTGTTGATGTAATATCAAAATTTAACGCTTTGTACTTCATGAAGAAAAAATACTTTATCGGAAATTAGTCGCTTTTTAGCTTGTAAACTATGAAGTGTAAACTTCATGAGTTATACGAGACAAAGAACAAAGAACAAAGATTTTCACAGTAGTAATATCATTTCAGCAGAAGAGTAGAAAACAAAAAGAAAGTATTTCACAAATCAATGTCATAATTCTAAAATGCTGAAGTGCAAGAATGTAAAATTAGAGACAAGTAAATGTGGAAAATTCTACTCAAATGAGAACGTAATTGAGGATGGAGAATGTAAAGAAATAACTGTGAAAGGAAGGCGGAAGGAAGGAAAGAGCGCATTAGGGGTAAGAACAGGAAGAAAGCTGGAAAAGTCTCAAAATCTTGTAAGAATCTTGAAAGCTTGAGCCATCAATCTCAAACGAATGACAGTCTCGTATCTTACTACAAAGGCAAATTTTTATTGCCAATACAGTACCTTAATAAAGATAGAAAATATAAGAATTTTTTAAATGAAAATACTAAAAGGTACTGGCTTTCTTCTACTAAACCAGAAGTAACGTCAAAAAGTTAGCATAAAAGTGATTATTACAAGCGCGCAGCTGGTGTTTCAGTATTCTTGATATGAAAAAAACTTTTTACTGTGAGTCTTATAACTTCAAAAAATTGAATTGCAGGTCTTATTCAAAATGGTGCTTTATAAAAATTACTTTTTTAAATAAGTAGCAACTACTACTTGAAAAAGAAAATAAATGATCTGTTGCTAGCTTGTACTTCTCTAGATTTCTCTTTCTTAAACAATATGGTTAACAAAAAAGAGATTTGGTAAACGAGAAATTGGTGAAAAAAGTATTTTACAAGAGAAGAACTACAGATTTGCATAATTGTATTGCTTTAAAAATTTATGATGCGCATGAAAATACTGGCAAAGCATTTTACTTTGTAAAAAAATGGCAAGACTGTTTGAAAAAGGCACAGAAGATATGAATATATAGCATTTTAAAAAGTTATATATTTTTACTACTTATATTGTCATTTTGTTGGTTAACAAATGGCTGAGCAAATGCTAACTCAAGCCAGCGTTTCTCGCCGATCACTTGTGCTGTAATCCTCTAAAGTAAATAGATCACAAACGATTTAGAGATGATCTACATCTAGTATTCAAATTACAAAAACAGTGATTTTTCAATTTCTCATCGGTAACACACTACAAAAAAAAATTAAAAAAAAACGCATGTTAAGCATGCATAGAATTTCGAGATCAGAAAAAGCCGAAATATTCATTATATCTATTCTGTCAAATCTTCACGAAACAACTCATCCCTTCAAACGCTGCAGTTTATTGAACAGATTACGGTACAGAAAGAGCCAGACGAAGTACGGTTTAAATACAGATTTGCAGGATAATAATTCGTGAAAATTTTGCTGTAGAATACAATTTCTATAAAAAATGTAAAAATAGTGGGTTAAACGTCAAACTCATTTCACCATTTAACGCGTATTTGTTATTTCCGTAGCAGCTATTTCAATAAATTGCAATATTTTGGAAATCAGAAAGTTTTTGTAGAATATTTCTTTTAATCGAGAAAAAAACTTTTCTATATTTGTCTTCAAACATCGCATTTTGCTGTATCTACCTCTCTATTCCAAGAAATTAGAAGATATGATATTTTTTTTAAAGTACAAGGTATACCAATTAGCAATTTTTTTGCCTTGAAAAAACACGACTTCAGAGAGAATTTACTTTTGTAGATTTATCGAATTTAAAAAAATTTTGTTAAAACCGTTAAAAAAGTATGTTTTCTGAAGACATAATTTTTGTAAACGTATTAAAACTACGAAGTGTTGTCTCTCTAATATCTCAAATTACAATACGATCAGTGAGGCTAAGCTGTAAAAGAATTCAGTTGATATAGCATTTTGGGGTTTCTGCAGTTGAAATTCTGCTTTCAGTAGTAATGTTGTTTTCTTGAAGCATACTCTAGTTTGGTTTTTTTAGTAACAGGTATTTAATAAAACTTTTTTCACTACTAAGTAACTCAAACATTATTTTTTTAAAAAGTTATTGAGTGGTTACTTCTTCGATTTGTAACTCCTTACTTTCTCATTAAACTCTGTAACCTAAAGATCTAAAACTGCCTGCTATAACCGTTTCAATATGGTATTATATTGCCACCTTGTTGAAAACTACACATTGGTGGTTCAATGTGCCGCTTAGATATATCCCTAGAAAACTGCGCAAACCAAAACCTACTCGCTTCTGCAGTATCTAAAAAAGAACTCTCCGTTCTTTTCTACCTTTTATATCTCACACTGCTTCACCTATGATACTGTGACCACACCTTTATTCGAATGACACTTTTTAAACATGTTATACAGGAAATGCGAATCTGAATAGCACTGTCTACTTTATTGTCAATGCTCTGTCGCTGTAGTCGCAGCTTGTAGCAGTCATAGAGACATGTCAATCGTGTCAACCACGACTGAAGACTAAGAAATCTTCTTCTGGCGCTGAAGTAACGCACGACGCAGTTGCAGATTTATAAACGACTGTGAGGTATTATGGGCGGGTTTGGTCTTTTGTAGCCACATGAATGGGAAGAGGTTGCTGAGAAGTGTGGAACGCTTTGCGTAGCCTCTTGAAAAACGAATGGTGTGACGTGCATTGGTATGTGCTGTAAAACGTTGAGCAATGGTTGGTAGCTTGTTTTTGTCAGTGGTAGCGGACTTCGTTTCGCGTGTAGCTGAGCATTTATACTGATGTTACATTTATACTTTTAATTCGCTTTTCTCTCAAGTCGGAAGACCCGAAAGGAAAGTTGCATTAGCACTCCTTATAGGAGGAACTTCCCGAAAGTTGGACTGTCATAAAGCAGACTGGCCAGGAGCCAATAAGTAGGGCCCAAACTTTCAAACGGAATGTAGTGGCGCATTGAAGTCGAAACTAGCATATGACAAACAGTCTTTCCGATGTCAGAATCACAGTTACGGGAGGGAAACCAGAAACGGTAGCATGAAATGCGGAACCGCTGCCACTGCCACATTACTATCGCTGTACGAGCCTTTTAATATTTACAAACAGGCAGTAGGAGCTGCAGCACCACTATATTGTAAGGTTGGCAGGTGCTATTCCGCCACACTGCCCTGACCATACGCGGGAAGCAAACGGCCCCGTTTCACTCAACCCGGCAGCACTGCTCCTGCTGTCCCTCTCCTCAATTCTCTTACCAAAAATCAGCTAGCCAATCAGCTCGTTGAGGCCATCAATCGACAGGACGTCCAAAAAAACTTGTAATGCTTTTTTTGAAAACAGAAAAAACTGCTGATATCTCTGTCATGTAGACTAGCGCTCCATCATAGAGGTCGATGACAGTTAAGACTTGGGTTAAATGCGTTTTTTGCAAGCAGACTGTCATTGAAGGTCATTTCAAAGTGTTTCCAAAATCATCACAGAGATTTTTTCATTACGACCGCGATACGTTTAGGGTGAAAAACGTGATTTAAAAACTCTTCTGGATTTTTGTCTTGAGATATACTTCTGTCGGGAATAGTTTTCTTCAATTTGTATCTCTCCTCCAAAAAATTTAACACGTATCTTTAGAATGACTGTGCAGCTACGGTATTATCGATGAGACAACCTTATACTAAAAGAAGGTTGTAAGAGGTAAAAGTAGCAAAATTTCTTCTCAGATATATTCCAAGCAAGCAAATTATGGCTTGCGTATTTGTTCATCGAAATACCTACAACTGATAAGACTTGCAACGAATCTGAGACACGGATGGACATTTTTTTAATAGACACTTTCGCACGTTGGACTGGGATAGCCGTGTTGCATAGGCCTGCTGTTGGCCTCTGCTTGTAAGAAGTTTTATCAATAATGTTTATTTCAAAGGTAGCTTCTAAAACATCATTTACTTTTGGCAGCTTAAAACACAAAAAGCACTGTTCTAGACAACGTTTTCTTCCGCCTGCTCGCAAGTTACCGTTTCAGTAGCATCCGTATAAGTTTAAAACTTGAAGATTTAGTTTTTTTTTTAATCGTATTCAGATGTGCCTTTTCAGTAACAAGCTGTGTATTTTGATTAATAACATAGACACATTCTGGAACAGTACGAGGAACTCTTGGAAGAACACAGTTTTCAGTTTTCAGCAATGCAAACTTCAAAAAACCTATAAATATATTTTCAACTTTTTAGATAAACATCATGCTTTTCCAAAGTAGACCAAAAAAAACGTTTTTAAACTTGCTTTTCTGTCTGTTTTCTTCGATGGTAGCATACCTCCTCTCTTCTGTCAGCAACCCACCGACCTTACAAGAACAGAAGAACTGTATTATCTTATTTGTTTTCCGCAAATGATGCCTTCCCTTTTCTGCATTTAGTTATGAAAAAATCATTTATTTATTTTCTGCTATTGGATATTTAGCCTTCTTAACCATATGCAGAGTCTTTAGGAACTCATACCGTATTCTGCGTAGGGATTAGAACTTCGTGAAATTCTTTCGCGAGAAGCTTTTCAAGTAAAATAGTTGCTTGTTAACCAAAGCTTTTGTTGCAAAACCCTTAGTTAATGTTATGGAAGCTGTGCAAGAACTAAAACGAATACAAGAACGTATAAAAAATGTACATGTTTGAGTTGCAGAAAGAGTTTATAAAACTTAAAAGCTGTAAACTTGTGCAGTACTCCTCCACAAAAAAACTTCTGAATAACGTTTTCTTTTTCTATCACTTGTTTGATCAAGACTCTAGAAGTATAGCAAATTTTAGCATTGTTAACTAGTCTAAAATTTTTTTGTTATAATTCAAATGAAAAAAAACTCGTAAATTACGATTTTGATAACCGTGACTGAAACTATTTGATGATTTACAAAAGGAAACTGCAGACAAAGCAGCTTTTCCAGGCCCGAATAAACGAATAAAATGATAAGAATAAAACTATTTTTAATGTCATTTCTGCCAGTCTTTAAATGTATGTTTTTGACAGAGCTTTTATGAAAACCTTTACTTGAAAAGATTCGGGCGAAATTCTATGCCGCAATAATTATGTATATATAAATATACTTTATATATATACATAATTATTTATTCGTTTCTTTGCTTTTCTGTACGTAAATCTACCTTATCGCCCAACCTTTTTTTTGTTATCCTTATCAATTTTAATTAATTGATGGTGATTTCTGTCAGAGTTGTAAAGATTTATCGTTTTTACAGTTCGTTTTTTTATTTTTCTATTATTTTTAAAAATTGTCTAGTTTATCAAATCTGAGCTATCAGTCATTATTTGATCAGTTAGTCACTGATGTAGTTAGCTAATGTTTCTTTTAAATTTATAAAACTGTCACGGTGAAAACATGTACAAAAAATTTAAGTTGAAATTTCAGTACTGTTTTCTTTTCACTGATATAAATAGGTGAGTATTTGTAAAAATAATCTTAACTGTGGCATTTTTTAGAAGCTAAATTTTCAGGTTAAGTGTCGTTTACAGTCGATGACGGTATTATTAAAATTTTTTTTTGTTTAGGAGGTGTTTCTTTATCTGTTTGAATACACTATAAAAGTGAAATTATTACTTTGTACGTTTATTGGGCTGACAGTTTGTCCTGTTCTGTTGCTGCTGCAGCCGTAGTTGTTGCTGTTTTTGTCAATGCTGTTGTTATGCTTTACCAGTGATATTGGTTGGATTGATTTTGTTTATAGGCAAAATGTTAATGTAAGAAAAAAAATTATAAAACAACTGCAAATTTTTTGGCTTTTAAATTGTTTGAAAAATAATAGAAAGACAGAAAAAATTATCAAAAGTTTTCTTTCTTTTCTAAAGAAAAATAGAGTAGTTGTTAGATGCTGTTGATAGCCTTTGGATGTTGCCTTATTTTTTGCAATTACCGTACTTAAATTTTTTCAAATAAATTTTTTTAACAACTTTTTTTTAATATGGTAACCAGTTGGCTTTTAATTGCTTTTAATCGTAAGGCAGTAATTTGTTACAAAAGAAGAAAAAAAAAGTGAAAAAGAAAATTTGAAAAAGAAGAAATTTTCTATCACATTTTTATAGAGCTGTTTATAAGACAGTTGACTGTTATTTACAAAACGTTTTTTTTTCTTTTTTTTTTTTTTTTTTTTTT
>UXUI01010077.1:4810-14898 GCA_900576705.1 Enterobius vermicularis
AAAACATCCGAGAAGAAATTCAAGACCTTATACATCACCACTAACAACATCAGCAGCTGCAGCTGCAGCAGCAAAAACAACAACCAGTCACTTGATAAAATTGGTTTTTGATGATCGTGATTGTGGCGGTAATGAAGATGACGATGTTGGATACGCAGGAAAAAAATTTTTTTTCCTTTTAATCTATTATCCTTCTTGATCAAAAATCATACAACATCTACCGATATGTCTAAACATATGTACGCCTACACACACGCATATATGTATATATAGGAGAATCAAAATGCAAAAATCTTTTTACCACTGACTATTATAGACCTAGACTGCTCTAATTCACTTTTTTTTTTCTTCTTCTAACTTGGCAAAGAACCTTTCAATTGAAAAATCATCAGAAATACGTTTACAGAAAAAAAAAGGTTAAAAATTTAATAGAGAACTAAACAATTTTAAAAAAAGTGTGAGAATAAGAAAAATAAAAAAAACAAAATTTTAGCATACGTTTGTCGATAATACAAAAGTTAAAAAACAGAAAAAAAAGAAAAACGGAAAAATTTAACGGTAAGTTTAGTGTTGAAAAAAAAATAGCATATTCATCATATCCAATTACGACTCATAGAAAAATAGCTGCCACCGTGTTCAACTTTCAAATAAACACAGTACGTATCCATCCATCCACCTATCTATTTGTCAGGCTAAATTTTCAGTTGTCAGATGTACTCAGACAAAAATTTTTTGATATTCTAAGTTCCTTCAGTTTTTTTTCAGCAAAATTTAAATGTCTTAAAAAAAGGTACAAAAATTTGTTTTTCATTTTATTATACTTTATTTCGTTAAAGAAAAAAAAACACAACTATTGTTCTCCCCTCCTTTCACTTCTAAGCGCATTTTTTTCTTCAATCCCACCTCGGACTGCCAACTAACAGCAATAACCAAAACAATAAAATTTGTCAGAATCATTACATAAATTAGAAAATGCTTTTCCTGGTGACTTTCACGTAAAAATACAATCTGTCCGTAAGCACACACTTAAGCCTACGTGAAGAACACCAAGCTCAATTTGTAACGGTGGAACCACTGTGTTACAACAATAAATGATCCAATTTACAGGAATCGGTTGTTGATCCCGGAGAGTTCAAAAGCATAATTTTTCTTGGATATAATCAAATATCTGTAACAGAACTGGAAAAAACCACTCGAAACAGCAGAGAACAGGTGAAGGTTGTTCATGCTTTTTTCTACGACCTATTTAAATCAAATGTCCAAAAAAAGAAAAAAATGAAAAGGAAACAGATATACGTGTTCAATTGTGGTGATGAACTTTTTAGGGTCTATTTCATAAAATACAAAAAAAAAAAAAAAAAGTTAAAGCAAGAAAAAAGAAAAAGAAAGAAGAGAAAAATGGTAGTTTTTTTTTTGATTTTTTCGATTGAATAGGATGAAAAAAGCATTTTTAAATTTCTTCACTTTTTTTCCTCCCAAAAATTGTTAATGCCTAATCGGTGAATAAACTGAAAATAAAGCTTAGCTAAGCTCTCCTTAACTGAGCAAATAATGGTGAAAGAAGAATTGTTGAGCTCCTTCTCTACTCTTCTCTCTACAAAGCATACGCACACAGAGCACAAACATCCCTAAACTTGGCAACCAAAATATCACCACCAATAAAATATATATATGCATTTGCATGTATCCTGAAAAAAGCGCAATTTAAACTGAAAACTGTTCAAGCAAAATACAATAACTGCCAATAATAACGGTGACAACAACAATGAAGAACTCAATTGAAAAAATTTCAAGAAACTGATGATAACGAGGACGGAAACTTGTATCAACGAATTCTCCAAAAAATATTATAATTAGTCTGTTTAGATGAAGCAGAAAATTTTAAAAAAAACTTTTACACATTTGGTGACAACAAAACTTATAACACCGGAGCTAAACATGCAACTTGCTATCGTTGAAAAAAACCCAATGAAACTAAATTAAATTGAAAAAACTCTACTCCTCCATTAATTTTTTTCTTCCCATCTTTTTTTTCCAAACATTGGTCTGCTCATCGACGTCAACAACAAAAATTATGAATAATTCTGATTTTTATCAGAACAATATTATTTTTTCCCACCCTTTTTTTTTCCATCTTCGTCCCTACCGTTGCCCTTGCTGGCCGTCATTGCCGTTGCCGTCGCAGTTGCGGTTGTGGTTGTCGCTTTCGTCACCGTTGTCATAGTCGTCAAGTACACTTGCAACAGCAAAAGGTAACCGGTTTTATAAGTAACCTTTTTTGTCTTCCTTTCCCAACGCCTTCTCCCTCTCTTTTCTTTCCGCAAACCCCTTCACCCTCCATCATCTTCCGTCTTCGTCCGCATACACTGCTCCCCTCTTGCAATATGCTTGAAGCCTAAAAAAGTATAACTTTTCTCCAACAATTGATCTTACCCTAAAGCACATATAACAGCGAAAAAAAAAAACACGGGAAAAGAAAGGGAGAAAAAAGGCAGATGCAGTAGTAGTAAAAAAAAATGATGAACGAAACAGCAGGAAAAAACCTATAAACCATAAGCAATTTGTTAATCCACTTAAATAAGCAGCACATCATGCTGTTACAGCATTCTTTTTCCTACTTTTTTTTTCCTTCTGCCCAAAAACCAATTCAGTAAGAAGTAAGAGACAAATATCAGAATGGAACTAGTTAACATATTGGAATAAATGTTACTCTAAAACACAAAAGAGCGTAAACAAAATAATAGTCTTTGGATGTTCATTGCGTTTGCTGAAATAGCTTCAAAATGTTTTCAAAGATTCAGAAGAGAAAAGTAGGCCGAAGCATTAATGACGATCATCAGCACTATTCCTTTTCCTCCGTCAAGTTAATTACAATTTTCCACATTCCCCTCTAGGTCCAAATGAAAAAAAAAAACATTCCTCTCTTTAATCCCTCACTTCCATTTCGTCAAAAAGAGTGATCGAAACAATAGAACGCTATAAATTTAGATTGTTTCTCGTACTTTCCAGTTTATTTACATAAAAAATTATCAAAAAAAATTTTCCTGCAAAAGACAAAGTAGCTTATGGCACAGAATCTGGAAAAGAAAAAAGTCGGAGACTGCAGGTGTTGCTGAAAGGTCTTTATTGCATCAAAATCCGTCATGTTGTCGGATTGGCAGACACCACAAAATGGAATCCATATATCGTAGACTTCTTTTCAAAAGTCTGAAGGCAGTCAACTGAATGTTTCATGACACCTCATTACCTTTTCCTTTTTAATTTTCTCCGTCCCCTTTTTCACCGCCGCCTTTCCCCCCCTGTCTTTCCCCTCCCTCTTCACTTCGCTTCCTCCTGAGTTGCCAAAATCATCGACATTATCGTTAAGTTCGTTGCTTAAAAACCTACCGACGAAGAAATCGAATAAACAGCCAAAAACTGCAAATATTTGAGGCTTTTCTCTCCGCAAGAAAAAAAAGCAGTAAAGCTTTTGATTGTTGTAATTTCTTGCAAGTTAAAACAAATAAACAAAAGCGATTAAGTAAACAGAATAAAATACAAAATTTTTGTAAAACAGTAAAATTGAGAAGGACCGGATTCAAAAATATGGTACAAAAAAAGTCTACCTTTGGAAAGGATGCATATAGAATTGCAAAATGAATCACTATGAAAGTACCTAAAAATAAGACGACATCAAAATGACAAAAATAGAAAACTAAATAAATAACCGAAAAATAAGACAAAAGAGTCTCCTTTCTTTTTCATTTCTTTCCGTTAAAAAAGTCCACTAGGTTGCTAAAAAATGAAAGAAAAAAAAATGCCGGATTCCTGCAGTCTTTAAATGACTAACAACTTAAAACAAAATAAACTTTATCTTAGAAAATAAGAACCATTAGAACCTGCAACAATTTTGTCAGTGAGATACAACTTTTTTAATGGCAATATAAAATCTATAACCAAAAAAAAAAATCTAATTTTGTGAAGTCAACCCTTTAAAAAATTCAGAGACTATTATTCAGGTTTCTTCAACAGAAACTCTTACCCTTAAAAAACTCCTCGCAATTGCTTAGCCTAATCCTTATGATCGTATCTTACAGCTATTTTGTGTACCAAGTCCAAGCGTTTGCTTTTCTTCAAATTCAACTCTACATTACTAATGATTCACACTTCGACTGAAATTGTCGTAAAAACTTTGATTTCTTCCATATCTTCAAAATTTAGTGCTCTTTCAAAAATTACACTTCTTCCTCTATCTCACATTTCTTACAGCACTTCTCTGTTCTCCAACTGCATTTTATAGTCCACTTTTAACTAAACCCCAACAGTAATCGTTAAACAGACTTGAATATTATCTATTAATAAAACAGAAAAAAGCAATGCAACTGCTCTTTAGAATCCCTGGTCCAATTTTACAAACTTTAGAAATCATTACATAAATGCCACTTTTCATCGCCAATCATTAAGAACTTAAAAACTTCGATAAAGCAACAGAAGAAAAACGTAACAAACTACTTGGTTCTAGTCGCTGCCGATCCTGATTCATTGAATCTCTTTTTTCCTAAAATTATTCATTAACATGCGCCCAACTGATAACTGGTAAATAAAACTCTACTCTTATTTCTTTTCAACATTTCAAAGCAATTTGTCTAAAGGAATCGTTTTGCAGCATGTCAGCAATCTTCATCAATTATAGGCCCTGTAATTCGGTGATTCACTGCTAAAACGATTATATTTAAGTCCAAAATTGGACAAACTGTATTTTTCAGACGATTACTGATAAACTCATCGCCAACCACCCGATTTATTTACCGAATAATTTTCAAACTAATAAGAATCTATATTATGCCACGAAGCCAATAGATGATAGTATGGAAAAAGACTGACAAATTAGTTTAACAAAAAAAAATCTGTGGCAAATTCGTACACGGTAAAAAAATCATATGGAACAGAAAAACCCTAGCGAAAAAACCTGTTATGTTCGGCTAAAATCAACATTCATCGACCAGGAAAGTATAAAGATATATTTGAGCAGAAGAAAAATATGGATAAAAACCCAACAAATCAAAAACCAAAAAAGGTAGCCTTTATTTTTTGCTTGGACAGTAATGCAGTGACTTAAGAACAAGTGAAGTGAAGCTAAACTAAGCCAAGCAAAAGTAAAGTAAAGCCAAACAAAGCAAAAAAGTACACTGAATAGACTCGCAACTACGACGGCAACAACAGCTCTAGTGACACTATTGGTTAACTAAAATCAACGAAAAAAAGAAAAAAAAAGAATTCATTACTCCATATACCCGATACCTCAACACCTCAACCATCCTCAATGAAGCAAGCCGGTTGCAGTGAAAACAAAAAACAACCATTTGTTGGAAATGCGCCAATCTACTAAAACGGTTGGAACCAAAGTAGGCAACAAAGTCGTCTTATACAGTTACCATCAACACCAGTATCAAAACCGTCATCAACCACCCAGTCCCTCCACCTAAACCAAAGTTAAAATTATCAATAAATAGTATTCATAGCGACTGCTACAGTAGCATTAGTCATCACCAGCCAAGCAAGGTTAACGACAAATAATTTATTACTCACAGGAAAACGAGCACAACAAAACAATTACTTCTCTTTAATTGAACCATAAAAAAGTTATAAAGTTTCCGAGTTGCTAGAAAAAACTTTCATCTAAACATTTAGAAAAATAAGCAGGTAATAAGTTCCAAGAAAGAAAACCGAACCTTTCATTTCTTTTTCTTCTTTATATTCTTCGTAATAATCTAAGTTTTGAAATGTTTCTTTTCTTTACTCTTAAACTTGAAAACGCATCAAAACATACTTTGACAATCACCCACCACACTTATGTCAGTCGCTAAAAATTAACAGTAGGAAACTAAAAGATATCGGAAATGACCAAAAAATTATAAATTAAAAAAGTAAATAAATAAAACTAAATAAAAATAGACAAAAGATACTACTAGACAAAAAAATTAAGCAACATACAATGCTAATCAAATAAATCCAGAATAAAGGTAAATATTACAAGTCGAGTGATAAATTTAACAATTCCTACTATCATCACTTAATTAGTTCTCTTCTCTTCTTTTTAAAACATATTTCGGTGAAACTCCTGCTCCTAATCCTAATCGGCTTCCTTCATCTCGCTGCACTCGACTGACCCCTCCTCCCGGTTACCTCAACCTTTGCTTTTTCCTCGCTTCTTCTTCCTTTTCTCCTCTCCTTTGCACCATCAAATAAGGCAACTGCATCAGCAGAATCGCTTAACCACGTTCTGAACGGCTAATTTATATCTAATTAAGTAGAATAAAAAATAAGAAGAATGAAGAACGACCTCAATGACGTCGGTTTTTTATATATTTATATAATATAGTTTAATAATATTTTTTTTAAATATTTTTATATATATAATATTTTTTACACAAAGTAACTCTAGATGTGAGAAGAAGTGAACAGGTAAACAAACTAATAATAAAAGCAAAAACAATCCTACATTATGCAGATATATATATATATATATATATAAAATAATACTTTAAAATAACATAAAATAATATATAGTGTAAAATAGTACAATAGATAATATAATGTAATATAATATATAATATAATACAATATATGATATAGCGTAATATAATGCTATATATACATATCCTGACAATTTCCAATTATTACTTTCCGCGCCAGCTCTCATTCACTCTATACATCCAGTTAAAAATTACCAAATACAATTAATAACTAATCACTCTGAACTAAAACATCCGCCCCATCCCCTTCCCTTTTCTGTTCCTCCCATTTCTCTCAGTATATATATTAAAAAAGTTTACTTCTACTTAAAATACTTTCTAATAACTGCAAATGGGCAGTTTGTTTTGGAAATTTTACAGCCTAGTAGACAACTGTCAACTAGATCCGACGCATCAATATCAAACTCAATTTCACTAGCACCTTTATCATTGGTAGCAGCAATTTCTTTAGGAAAACAATGACTATTTGAGAGAAGACATCGGCTTATGAATGATCAATTGAGCTGCATACAAATATTCGTGCAAAACATTTCACCTAATTTTATCACATGCTCCAATGGTGTAAAAAGTTGAAAAATATTTCTGCAAAAAGAATGAAATTCTAATTTATAAAGAAAAGTATTACTAACTGTCTGAAACAGGTTTCCACGTGAACCATATTAATTACAACAATAATAAAACAGCAATGATAAATTTTCTCCTTTTTCCTTCCCTTATTTTTTTTTCTAAAAATTTTGTGTAAAATGCACAAAAAATGTTTGACTTTCTGCAAGAAACGTTAAAGAATTTTCCATAAGAATTTGGCCTGATGTTTGCCAATAGCAGTAACAGAGAAGACGAAAAAATAAATGATGGAAAGTAGGATCGCGTGAAATGCAGCAAAAATTTAACGGAAATACCACCAAACATAGGGGTGATTCTGAACGGAACTAAACATGTGATTTGCGATATTTTGAACGGTACACAACGGCACAAAACGTCTTTCACGGTTAGTTAAATTATGAAAAAATTATAAACAACTAAAAGAAAGAGTCGAACTGAATAACCGCATACAGCAGAAAACTGTAATCCTGACTCACAAAAAACATGAAAAATCAGGACTTTAATAAGAGAGGAAAAACACAGAAATTAATTATAGTTGTATCCAGATCAAGGAAACTTGTTCTCTCTCTCTCTCTCTCTCTCTCTCAGCTTATTACGAAAAACAACACGAGACAACAAAAAACAAGAAGAGAAATTTTTACTCGCATAAGTCACTATTAGATTAAAGAAAGTTAACTGTAATAAGCAAGGAACTTAGAGTGTAGTTTAAGACGGCAAAGTTCTTCAAAAAAATTGCCTGCGTAGTTCAACGTTCTTCGAGTAAAGAAATGTTTTCCTCCGGTTTACCACAGCAGTGGTTCACCGGATGTTGTCAGAAAATCAAATCAGTTTCCGTCTGCTTGAAACTGCAGCCAAAGGAAAATCACCCCTTGAGTGAGGATGAACTGAACCAGCTAAAGTTGCCATATCAAGAACAAGGAACCGGCTGTAAAAGGTTTCTGAATTTTAAAGAAGCATCCAGTGGTATCCGCTAAATTCCTTGCGAAAACAATACCACAAAGAAAGTATAAAGAAACTGGATAAAAAATAAATTCCTACTAAAATTCACTCCAAACCACCCCGCTTCTTTATGCTCTTTCTAAAACCTTCCCATACATCGTTCATTTCAACTAAAAAGATACGTCCCACTACCATCATAGCTCTTTGGAGTGTCCCTCACTTGTTCAGTCACCCGGTCATAAATCGAAAAGTTCATTAAAATTTTTGCTACTTTTTCCCCTTTTCCTTATAACCAGTACAACCACTACCATGAAAAAAAATTATGTAAGACCTGAACGCACAGCCACAAACAGATTTTTAAATAAATTGTCCCTGGAAAATGGACTAGTGGAACTGCTGAAACTCAGAAAACTAAAAAAAATTTATAAAGATTATGAAAAAAACGTTAATTTTAAAATAAAGAGTACATTTAAAAATCAGCAGTTCCTTGTTCTGCTTGTGTGCTGGTTCTCATTATTCACACCAACTAATCAACCAAATTCAGTTTCCGCTGTCGGAAAAAAAAACTCGTAAAGCTCGGTCTTGACGAAGTGCAAGTAAAGTTTCTACGAAAGACTAAAAGAATAATAGAAAACAATGCTACTTTTCAACTTTTCTAAAACTTCATTTCCTTTGCAAGATTAATATAAGTAGGCATTAGAAAATAAGTTTAAAATATTGCAGAAATGACTTGCCAACAGGGTAAGTAGCGCAAATTAGAAAAAAGGATCACTTGCCTACGCCAAAACTGCGGTCCAAATAAAACCTGAAAAAAACCGCATCCGACTTTTAAACCCTTGATTCCCCACTAAAATATCCTGGAACTTGTAAAAAAGCAGTAATTCAGTTAATTGCGGAAGGTTCCTACAAGGTTCCTACAACCAAAAGATAATATTAAAATTGTCAATCTTTACTAGACAGACGAGTCACTGTGCACTCTGAACTTTTTTCACAGAAACTGAATAAATTTGCCTTCTGCTCGTCTAAAATAAATCTTTAGAGTGGTTAAAAAGAACAAAAACTGCCTGCAGAAAAAGTAGAGATGGCCAACTCTAATTCGAGACAAAAAATTTTACACTAAACTGAACCTATGTTCGAAATAAAAAAAAAACAGAAGTTAAATAACCTGTAGCACTTCAAACGCTGATTGCATGAACATGACCTGAAAAGTCTGTCTAACAAACTGAAGTACTTAAATGCTAAAAATACCATAAAACAGTTTTAATCTTTGAAAATCCATGACAAAAACAATACCAGAATGAATATGAAGTTCAACCTATCAATTTAATAAAGGAATAGCTGATATGTGAAAACAGATGTTAAGGTACCAAAATCTCCACAGTTTCCCAGACTTAACACATTCAGTCAGTTGAAAGCTGCTACAAAATCTAACCCTAGCAATCCAAACTCAACTTCCACAATACTTTATTTCTACTCCAGGATTTCAAGATACAAGAAAGTTTTGAGAGGTTACACTTCGAATATGTCAATACCAAAATCATCTATAAAACTGGACACCATCTTATCGAACAAAAACAGCTAGTTATTAACTCTTGAACATCCTGAACTTGCTTCTCTGACCAGTAATACAACAACTAACCAAAAACAAACGTTCTGTGCGTACAAATGCAATGAATAAAATGTCAAAAAAGATTACCAGAAAAAAGATGGTATAAAAAGAATCCAGTGGATTTCTCATGATGTAAACTACAAATGTCCAAAAAGCAAAAATAGGTGTTAAAAATAGTAAGAACCAATCCTGCCAAAAAGTAATGAAAGTTCTTCCAGTTGAGAAAATGCTGCTATCATCGCAAAAAGTTAAGATGTTCAACGAAGAACTAAACAGAGTTGGGCAGTTTTAACAAAAACTTACCTACCAACGATAGATTAGCTACCCTAACACACTTGCAAAAATACTTTTTAGCAGTCATAGCAACTTGACCATCTCAAACGGAGAAGTAAGCATTGGATACGAAAAAAAAAAAAAAAAAA
>UXUI01010081.1:1979-15791 GCA_900576705.1 Enterobius vermicularis
GGTTTGCAAGAACGAAAAATAAAAAAAGAAGTGGAAAAAAAAAATTTGATCTGCAGCAAAATTTGTAGTCACTGAAAAAATACAATACAGTTACTGTAATTTTCTCATTGTTTATTTTGACGTTTTGACTTTCTAAGATGCTTTCACATATTGTAGCGCTATATTTTCTTTTTGTACTGAACTTTCTCTCCCTCTCTTCCTTTACCTTTCCCTGTTGCTTCCTCTTCCTTCCTTTTCCCTCTGTATATTATTTTTTGCTGAATGAAACTGTCTTTATACGTTGTGGTTTTTTTTTTTTGGCAAGTCAAAGCATTAAATTACGTTTATTGTTTTTGTGTCAGCAGTAATTGCTCTCTATTCATAAACCATATGGCAAACCAGAAATCAAAAGAAACAAAAAAGAAGTGTAAGAATATTTATTTTTAGGGATAATATAAAATTTACAAGAAATCTTAACTGATTTTGGTATTGAGTTTTGAATCATTAAATGTTCAGTTGTAATCATATTCTTTCATCAAATGGACCAGTTTACTGTAGTAAAGACGGTGTACCTTATAACGGTGGATTAGTTTTGTTCTGTAAAATTTATGGGCTCTTTATTACTGCTATCTACAATAGCAACAAATCTTGGTAGACTGTTGCCGTTCAGATAACTGCACTGAATCTTTATTTGCAGTATTTTTTGTGTATGTGTGTGAAGAGTGTATGTGTGTTGTGTGTTTTTCAAATGCTTTATGAGACATTTTAAGGAGTTCATTGTTTGAATGGAGAATATCACTGTTTAGATGTGATTAATGGGATCTGCTTGTGGTTTTTAGTGAGATATTTGAAGATTAGAGGTTAATGGAGTGATGTTTCTATTGAGTTTACTGAAAAACAAACGAGCCATTGTCTTATCTGTTACACAATGATGACAATGAAACTGATTCATTGGTTTGCTTTGAATTCTAAGCGGCATTTTTTTTTTTCTCTTCTTCTACTGTATTCAGATTCTTGAAGGTGATAACAGTGTTCCAGTTTTTTAGTGCAGAGACGTTTCTGAGAAGATACAAAGATTGAAACTTGGTTATAATATTATTCTGGTCGTAGATTCATTGTTTTTTCTGTTTTTCAATTTTTTCAGTGAGATCTTTTGAAAGTTTTCGTAATTATCAGCAGTCTTATTTTTGGTTTAGCTTCTTTTTCTGGCTTTATAATTTTATAATCATTACCAGTATTGTGGCTGATTACGAAAGTGAGAATTGATTGCAGGCCAATGAAAAGAAGAAGTAGTAGTAGAAGAAAACGAAGAAGAAGAAGTGAAATTAATGTCTAGATTTGAAGGACGAAGAAGAAATTTAGCTGTTATTGTTTAGAATTTTCTTTTCCTTTTTTTTTGTAGCCAAAAGTATGTTTGAATTTTCATCAGATGGGTGGATGAAGAAAAAGCAAGACGCACATTGACAATAATGATACATCAAAGAGTCTTGTTGAAAAATGAAGTAAACAACGTTCGTGTTGGCGGCTACTGAATTGTGTAACGTTCTCGAGTGCGGAGGACGTCAAACACTTTCTTTTCCGAAACGGAAAGAGTATTTTATAGGAAAAGAAATTTTTTTTTTGCTTCTTTCTCCAAATTACATATTTATTTTCTGGCGAGGAAAGAAAAAAAAAGATTTGTATTGCATTAAAAATTAAACATTAGTTGTGTTGCATGTTGCCGGTCAGTAATGATGATATGCGCCTAGTAGCGGTGAGGATATGTGTTTTTCCTAGTAAATAGAATCTATCCATAGACTATCCTGTCAATAACATTCATATATTGGGGGGGTTTTGGAAGAGGACAACTTAGTGTAGATTTTTTTTTTTTTTGAAATTTAAGCAGACAAAAGGCGTGAAAAGAATGTCGTAAAAAAAGAAAATTATTGTTTTCTCCTTTTCTGTTACTCAGTTTTATTCTGGAAGCCGAAAACTATATATTTCTCTGTTGGAAGCCGCTTTAATATAAGTACCACACATTACTACAAACACTAAAATTACTGAGCAGCTAAAAATTCAACTTATTGTTCTTGTTTGAACCTCTCTTAAATTTTGATCAAAGAATAGGAACTGCTGGACGGCAACTAAGGATAATAACCGACGTGATAACAACTTCTTTTGAAGTATGTCAACAAAAGCGTCCAAAAAGCAGTTAAAATTTGATTTGAAAAACGCTTAAAACTCGTCATTGATAATATATGTGTTATATGGATATGTATATAAGCAATGCTAAATTTCAAGCTGCAAATTTTCCACTTAACGTTGTTGCTCTTTTAGCGTTAAAGCCTTTTCTTTGTTTTATTCAACAACCTATTATTTGAAATCGGCCAAAAAAAGGATTATAGATAAATGAATATGGTTAGGCAATTTCTTTTTTTTTTTAGGTTGGGGTTAATTTTAAGGGATAAAGGGACTAAAAATTGGCTTATTAATCTGCTGCAAGGTGGAGTTATGAATTAATCTTTGTCTTTTTGTTTGAAGAGAGTAGAGGATGGAAGGAAGAGAGAAAATGAAAAGCAAAGGGTAGCAAAGGGTACAAAAGTTGCTAATTATGAAGCGTGTTGCGTGACGAAGCTTTTGAAATGCCGATAATTTAGGCTGGACACTAAATCCGTGGCATTTCTTTGGTTATTTAAGTCTATTTTTGGGAACTTTTAAGCAGTTAAAAAGTGATAATTTTTTTCTACTATTTCTAAGTCAAGTTTTTTTGTCATTTATATAGTTTCACTATTAAATTTTTTTGACTTTTACAGCAAATACTACAGAGACACAATTGCTAACAATTTTAAATAGAATAAAAGTGTTCATTAAGCCAAACGGACTGATTGAACAGTAGAAAGCATTGATCATCAATCAACAATTTTATAGCATCTGCCGCTATTTGTAGAAGGATTTTAAGCTTAAAACTAATTTTTGATGTGACACCACAGACTGGAGAGTTTTGTGCTTCTCAGACAACAATAAGAACAACGATTAGGGCAACCAAATTGCCTGTTATTTAGTGTTGTTATGGTTGATATACTCGTGGGAAAACTAAAAACTGTTGTACCGTTTGTGGTTTGTGTGTATCAAAGTGATTAAGCAATTGTTAACTTCAAATGGTAAATGCTAATTTCTTCTACTGCAAAAGTAGAAAAACTTAGATGTTTACAATGGGACAAATGAATTGCAAACCAACAACTAACTAATAGAGAAGTTATAAATCTAATGTTTAAAAGTCATAAAACTGCTTCAAAATAAAAAGGGAAAAAGTTTTTTTTAACATTGGCACTCCAAACGTTTTAATTTTTTTTAAATATGAAGGTAAAACTTTGACAAACAGCGTTGCCCTTACAGGCACATACAACCCTGAGCGTTTCCAAAATGTACGAATTAATGTGGTCGACGTCGATGAGCCACCAGTATTCCAGAATGGTCCTAAACCTTATTTGGCAGTTGTTCCATACACGGTTCCGATTGGGTATCAAATTTATCAGGTATATAGTACCAAAAAAATTTACTCTTAACATAACATACTCAGCTATTGTACAGTTGCAATTTTGTACAATAAAACAGAAAACAAATTATTTGTCCGGCTAATTTATGACTGCCAATTAGCGTTGAAAAATTTTTAGTTTTATGCTCGTGACGAGGGTGGACAAGGTGGGAACAATGTGGAATATCGGTTTATCAACTCTGAACGTTAGCGATTTTATAAATTGTTGTTTTGCTGATGATCAGTTTTAAAGCTCATTTTGCAAAGAATAAATCTGCTTAATAGTCACCTATGTAGTACTTTTGCTGAATTGCATCGATGACTTGGTGGTATTAAAAAGTTTTTTTTCAGCACCTGGAACATTTACTGTCGACTCGGGGACCGGTATTGTTCGAACTGCAATTAGGAACTATAAACCTGGCAAAACATATCGCGTTTATGTCCAAGCCAGTGATCGGTCTCCGAAAAACTTGAACAATTCACAGGTTTTCTATAGAAATGAAGTGCTCTAAAAAATAAGCATAGTTGTTTTCAGAAGCTTTAATTTGATTCGTGCAATTTTTTATCGTTTTTTATTTTACTGTTCTTTTTTTTATCACTCTTTCATTAATAGTTAAATTATCAGAGCAGTTTAACAAATGCTTCAACTATGTTTAGAACAGTGAGGTTGCAATGCTGGAAATTTATGCTGGCGATCGAGCACCACAGTTTTTGAAGCAACATTATTTTGTGGAATTACCGGAAAATACAAAAATTGGAAAAAAGTAATATGTTTTCTCTAAACTTCCTTTATTTTCTTTTTTACTGTTGATCTTCTATTTGCTTACTGAATTATTTTAGGCATCACATTTCTGGTATGTCAGAGATTCTTTGGATTGACTAAAGCTGAAAAATGAAGTCAAAAAGAACAAAAAAATTTTGTCAATTAAAAATCAGAGATATTTCAGAGTGGTTGATGTTCGTGCCAACAGTTTTCCGCCAATAGATTCAAAAAGACAAAAAAGTGAATTGACCTATCATTTGTACATTGATAACGACGACGAGTTACAGGAACGTTCCGAATTTTTTACCATCAATGAAAAAACTGGTGATGTCATTCTGATGAAAGAGTTAGACTATGATGATCGTACTCAGATGAAGGTGCACCGATTAAGAGGTATGATGATGGCGTGATAAATTTATAGTTGCAGCTACAGCTACTGTTGTTCTCAATACTATTATTATTATATTATTGGTTGCTGTTGCTGCTGGTGTTATTTTGCTGATATCAACAATGCATTTTCTATAGAGCATTTTGTTCAATAAATTTCATCAAAATCTAATTTCCATTTTTGCCATTAGTAATCTTAGGTTTACTTACAGGGTTGATCTTATCGCGCGTATTTAATACGTCAAAAATGTTGCCACTTAATTTTATGCCACTCTTTTCCGTTTTCTTTTCTCTTTACTTTAATTACTTTGAGTGGTAAAAGAAGAAGGGGGGAAGGAAATTTAGTAAAAGGAGTGAAAAAATAGTTTAAAAAAATAAAAAATTCCAATCAAATTTATTTAAAATTTTATGAGTTACGCTTATGAGATTATGATATTCAATTTCGAAGTGTTTTGTTTTGTTGGGGAGATTGCGTGCCGGCTATGACATGGCCACCAAATTGAAATCTATGTTTTAAACAACAGCCATGGCATCAGCAGCAGCAGCAGCAGTAGAAATCGAAAAAAAAAGGAGTAAAAACAAATAAGCATGGAGGATCTGTTGCCGTGTTGCTCTTGACGACTAATTTTTTTTTGGATATGCTGATCACCGGTGTTTTTTTTCTTTGCTAAATTCTAAGCACTTTTTGAACATGTTTCTAACTTGAACAGCCTGGAACTGATCAGCACAGCAATATGATAGTGCAAAAAAAAATTTTTTTTTTTTGCAAAGCATAAATGATATTTAAAGAAAAGAAAGCAGAAGCATTCATTCAAATTTCCAATCTTTTCTTTGTCTGGTCGTAAGTTCATTTATTTTGCATGACTTTGAGAAAAGAAGAAAATAATATCTGTTAACACAACAAAAAAAGGCATAAGAGGAATACAAATCATAACCGTACAACAGTGCTGCTTGTGTAAAATTTTGTTCTTCAAAGGATTCCATGAAAACTCTAATACCGTCTTTGGGAAAATTTGGTCAACCACAATCGAAAAAATTTTTTAATTATAGCATTATTTACTATAGAGGAAGCTAAAAGTTACAGCATTTAAGATTAATTCTTTATTACACATAAAACTCAAAATTACAAAGTTATTGAAGAACAGGCAAAAAGAACTATAATCTGTTAGTGAGAGAATTCAAAATAACTGATTTTTACGGTAACTTAATCTTATTTTTGTTGTACTGATAGGTCCTCTTGAATGCCAGTAAATTTTTGGGACAGACCCTAATGATCTTTTTTTTTCTATTTAGTTGCGGCTCAAGAAGATGGTAAAGAAAGTAGTGTACCGTTAGAAATTCGAGTCAAAGATGTTAACGATAATAGACCAATTTTTACCCAAATCTTGTATACTGCAACAGTAAAAGAAGATATTCCAGTTGGTAAAACTATTATTACTGGTCAGTTTACATCTTCACTTTTATAACACAGTTTATCACTTCTTCTGTTAGACTTTAATCTAACAATATTTTAGCTGCAGTTACGATACATATCGAATTAATGGTGTTAAATAGCTAAAACATTTTTAAAACAGTGAACTATTTGCAACAAAACAATTACTGCTAATAGCATTTGGTGTTTCAAAATTACTATAAAGCATTATTTATTATCAGTATTTCTCAAAACTGTGGTACTGTTTTAGTTCATGCAGACGATAAAGATAGTGAAGAAAATTCTCGAGTTCTATACAGTGTTGATGACCATAATTTTGTGGTTAACGAACGAGGCGAAATTAGTGCAAAAAATCGTTTAGATGCTGATCAAAAACGTGAAAGATTCTATTTCTACAGATTTAATGTTACAGCCAAAGACAATGGAAATCCACCGTCAAAATCGAAAGCTATGGTAATATCTTCTTTGTCAGTGCTACCTATTTGTTGTTTAATAACTTAATTTGCTGAAATAGTATAATTATGCAGAAGAGATTTGTTGTTCTTAATTCGAATGCTTCAGGTTCAAATACGGACAGAAAATACCAATGATGAACCGCCGGTTTTTATTCCAACGAATTCGTACACTGCTTTCGTCGCAGAAGATGCGCAAGGTGGCACACCTGTAATACGAGTTCAGGCTCTTGATCCAGATCGTGATCAGGTAAAAGCAGATTAGCCTTATTTTAACTAGCTCTATACAATTAAATACTGTTTTTAAACATTTTATTCTGATACGAAAATAAAGTGGGGACTTTTTGCAGTCACTGGCAATGTTTATTTGGTTACTTTTTTTAGGTTTATTATTGGTTTTTGTTGCCAAATGGTCAAAGGAGTAGTCATGCGGAGCTTTTTGACATTGACAAAGATACAGGTAAGAAGGGAATTTTTTTAATTTTTGCTTATAAGTTTAATTTATTTTACGATGTATCAGGTGAAATACTAATATGACACAAAAAAATTTTCACAGGTTTAATAAAGTTGCATCCGTCAGCGACACCACAGGACCTAAAGCGAACATCGGCTCCTCATAACCTGACAGTTGTCGCCACTGACGATGGCTCTTGTTGTCTTGAACCTAGCAATCTTCATGAAACATTAGCCACAGTTTCGATTGGTATATTTGTCAAAATTAAAAAATTATTTGTTTTGGGGGGAAGACTAAATATATTCTTTTAAAATTTCTTTTTAAATTATAATTTTTTAATTTTTGCTAATATCAGTTAAATTGGTCAAAAGTATAATTTGCAGATATATCTGATGTAAACAACAATAAACCAGAATTTCGGGATTGTAAATCTTACAGTCAGAGAGCAAAAATCGTTGAAGGTGACTACAAAATAGACCGTCCTGTTATTATAAAGGTAAAAGTTGCTGTTTAGAAAATGTTGTTTAACTTAAATCAAGCGCTAGTATTGTTTAAGAAAATATTTCAACAACGTAGTTCAAACTGGTAACTGCAATCGCTGGATATTGCAACTTTTTTTGTAGGTTACTGCAACAGATGAGGACTCTTCGTTGAATGGTGAGATTGTCTACTCGCTTTATCATCCACAGTCTGAATCGCGAAAACCATTCATCATTGATCCAGTAACCGGTGAACTCCGACCGTCACCATACGTCAGATTTGATCGTGAACAGCGGGCTTTCGAAGAGGTCACTGTAAAGGTAAACTGTTTTTTTTTTATGTCTGTCAAGAAGAGCCTTAGTCATGATTATTTTTATGCAGTTCAAGTTCAAAAGTGTTCAGTGATGGAACTAATTGTTGACTGACATCTTAGGCAACCGATAAAGGGGAACCACCGTTAATTGGTTTTTGCCAGTTTACGGTTCAAGTAAAAGATGTTAACGATAATGCGCCTCAGTTTGACCGGGCTTCTTACGAAACTTCTATTTCCAAAACGGCTCCAATTGGGTATGCAAAAAAAACCAGTTGTGAAAAATACTATGTTTTTTTTTGTTGTTGGTTTTTAATATTTTTTTCTCTACATGGAAGAAGTGCAGAAAAATGATCGAAGCCGTTTGTAGTTATTCTGTTGTAACGGTTTTTGCTGATGATAGCGATGCTCCGCAGAACGCTCGTATAACGTATTCGCTTGCCCCAGACCCCTCGGCAGATTTTGCACATAAAAGAGATATTGAGTACTTCACAATTGCACATAAAGAATCTGGCGAAATAAAGCTTAAAAAAGCGATTCCAATGATGGTAAATGATTTTTTCTAGTTTACCTGTAGTCCTGTACATGATTTTATCCAATTTCTAAGAAAATCATGATCATTCTTAATGAATAATTTAAGGACTCAGTAACACTGTTATAATTGTATTCATTTTTAAAACATTTGTAGACGGATCGTTTTATAATTAACGTTGTTGCGTCTGATAATGGTAGTCCACCTCAGAATAGTACTGTACAAGTAACAGTAAAAGTTCACGAGAAACAACAGAATGCTCCACAATGGCAAAGCAGTGAGCAGTGCAAGGATTCTGTAACTGTTGATGAAGATATTCAGGTCAATTTTGACAAAAAATTTTTTTCAGACTGCATTTTTTTTTCTTGAACTGTTTCTAAGCTGGGGATTTTTTGAAAATTTATTTAATTAATTCGCATGAGGACTTTTTAGACAAATTCTGTCATAATTCGTTGTCACGCAATTGCCGGTGATGGTTCCAAACATCGGATTTCCTACAGGTTTTGTTTCTTGGATTAATTGTTTGTTATTGTCATAGGAAATTTTAAATGTTCTAAGTCATGGACATTAAACGATGGCTTTTGCTTTCTTTTTCCTGATACGACCTGTCATTGAAACTAAGAAATATAAGATCTACATCTTAAATGATACTTTGAACAAGTAAGCTTCAGAATAACTAATGCCGTTAATCGTGGCATAAACCTGGACAAGTATTTCCGGGTTTATGCTGAAAAAGAAAATGGTCGAGACTGGTTTTCCTTGCGTACTTACGATACACTCGATTACGAAAAACAAAATAATTTTACCATCACTTTAACAGCTATGGTATCAAACTCGAAGAAATTTTTTCATTATTTTTCTTTTGTTTATTCTTTTTAAGTAGTATGTTGTTTTTCGTTTTTTTTTTTTTCACATTATAATGAAGGAAACAGACTAATATCGTTGGAAAAAGATGAAGTATTACAAAGGTTATTGTAGGGACGGAGTAAAAGATGAGGGTTTTTTTGGAGCAAATTATCAATAATAAAAATTTTTTAGGATGTACAAAATTCGGTTACGTCAGATAAGCAGTTTCAAGTTTTTCTTCGGGATAAAAACGACAATGTTCCACGATTTACTGTTGACCTCTTTACCGGTACTGTAGAGGAAGAACAGACTGTTGAAGAATATATGAAAAAGTCAGCATAGGCAGTTGCTTTTTGCCTGAAATGTTTGCACCACAAGAACTGAAACAGTTTTAATTTATGAAAAAAAGCTGTTTTGATCTTTGTTCTTCTTCTTTCTACTAAAAATTGATTCGTTGATCTTGTAGCGTAAAACTGTACTACAACTTTGAAGGGAAAAACTTTAGATTTTATAGTATACTGATAACTTAGGCACGACAATCAACCAGTTACGGTTGTAACGGCAGTAGATGCTGACTCCCCAGGGCCACAGTCTGATGTTCGTTACCGAATTCTCGGTGATAATGAAATTCAAAGGCTATTTCGAATCGAAGAAACTACCGGAAAAATTTATCCAACAGCCACTTATGACAGGGAGAAGAATGATACGTTCATTTTTGATGTTGAAGCACGGGACAGTTTGCAATCGAGTCTTCCGGGCATTAAAGGTCCAAACCGCGGTCAGTGTTTAAGTACTTTAACTGCAATATTCACTCCAGATGTTAACTGCTTTTGATGGGCTTTTAGATATCGTTAAAGTGCAAATATTTGTGGCTGACGTAAACGATAATCCACCGTACTTTGATAAGAAACGGTATGAGGGAAGAGTGTTGGAAAACGAGGAAGTGAATCAAGATGTCATAACTTTGAAAGCTTATGATCTCGATAGTCGTAAGTATCATTTAGTTTTGTGAGTTATACATAAAGTCCGCATGTTGAAGCAAAAAAATGTAATGAAAAAACTTCAACAGTTTACTACTGAACCTTTTATTAAGTTTCGAAGCTGAAATACGACTTGTACGGCATCAGAGGCGAACGGATACCATTTGGAGTTAGAACTGATTCTGGCGTTATTTTTGTAAAGGAACCATTAGACTATGAAAAAGTATATATAGTGATTTTAATTAATTTTTTGTTGTTATAGACTTATTATGGCGAAGAAGTTTCAAGGTTTCACGATCTTATTTACTTTTGATTTAATTAAGAACTAGAAACTGCCAGCGAAAAACACTCATTGAAAGGTCTTATTTTTAATTTGATAAAATTTTAACGTTAAATTCAGGAGAACGAATATCATATGATAGCTTTTGTTACTGATGGGAAGCATAATACCACAACCGATGTGTTCATCTACGTTGAAGACGTCAATGATAATGCGCCTGAATTTGAAAAAAGTTTATATGAGACCACAATTTTGGAAGAAGATCATAATGTTCCCAAAACTTTATTTATGGTTAAAGCAACGGATAAAGATAGGGTGAATAGTTCGCCTTTTCTTTATTCATCATCCACATCATTGTCGTTTTTGTACTCTTAGCTTAGCTGATGCTGTATGATTGATATGTTAGGGTAGTCTAATTTGCGACCTTATAGTGCTAGCTGAAAACATTTTTATTTGTTATGCCGAATATGATTTTTAAGGATGAAACATCAAAAAAGATTATTTATCGTCTGGAAGGACAGGGTGTCAATGAGTATTTTCGCGTAGACAAAAGGACTGGTAAAATTGAAGTGGTTTTGCCATTAGATCGAGACCCACCAGGTATCCCAGTTTGGAGGTTTATTGTACAGGCTATCGACGACGACGGCAAAGGCTTAATTGGTTATGCCGACGTTCAGGTTATTAGTCATATGACGGACTGATTTGCAAAAAAACGAAAGCAAAGAAACAGCACTTTTGCTTAAATTAAATTAAAGTAGACGGCTAGCCGACTGTTAAAAAACTACTTCTCTCGGACTTCAGGTAAACCTTGAAGATATCAACGACAATGCACCACAGTTTCCCAGTGACATGTACGGTGAAATTGAAGAAAACCGTGATCCAGGCCGTAAGTCAACTGAAAACTAATCGTATAATTTAAAACTTATGAAATTTTTTAAAGACTAGTCATTATTGTTTTGCTTTTTGAAAAACCTGAACTATTAAAATCTGGTGGTCAATTTATGCAATGACATAGTTTTCAGATTTTTGTTTTACAGATGATGGTGTTTATGTGATGACCGTGACGGCAACAGATAATGATGATCCAGCAACGAGCAACGCCAAATTGGAATACAGTATCGTCGCTAATAAAGCAATAAATGGCAAAGAAGTATTTCGTATTGATAAAGATACTGGCAAAATTTATTCCATGGTTTGAATGTTTCTTTTTTTTCGCTTTTTTTTCTTATTAAATTCAAAAATTTTACAATCCCTCAGTATAGTGGTTTTTTTTGGTACTGGAATTTTAATGACATACACCAGAAAATAAAAATTTTATTACTAGCAAAAAAAAAAAAGAACGAAAAATGGGCCATTAATTGATGAGTGGTGAGAAAATAGAAAAAATAAAACAAAAAAAAAAAAATCTAATTAAAACACTGAACTTGCAAAATTATTGGCAATTACAGACATGTGAAAGAAATATTTAGTGTTGAAACATAAAAAGTTTAAATTTTTTGTTGTTGCTATTTGCAGATAAAATTGGATCGTGAAAAACCTTCAGAAAACCAGTTTTTAATTCAAGTTAGAGCTTCTGATCATGGATACCCAAAAAAGGAAGGTATAGTGCAGAAAACATATTCTTAGACATTGCTTCTTCTAAATTCTTTTAGCTAGAATCAGAAAAAATGAAGAAATACGCATATGTAAAGTTTTGTTTTGATAGCATTTTTTGTGAAAAAATTTCTAGTGCTGACCACCGGAGACTAGTTTTTAAGAAGAACTGTATTTGTTAGGTACCGGTAATGTGACGATTCGAGTGCTTGATGTCAACGATAATCCTCCATACTTTCCACAACAATACTACGATGGTAACGTACTTGAAACGGTTCCAGTTGGTACTGCTGTAATGAGCATTAAAGCAATGGACAATGATACTGAAGCTAGGTGGATACAGCAAAATTTCAACTTCTCTGCTTGTTAAAAATACTTGTTTTAAAACCTACACTAAAATATCTCGTTTTTATCTTTTTTAAAATTCTTTCTGTTGTTTGGAAACAAATACCGTTACTGTTGCCCAAGAACTTTTGGCTGTCAGACTGTAACGCTACGCCTTTCATCTAAGCATTTAAGGAATTTTAAGACGCTGATGGCTATAAATTCGGCATGAAATAAATTTTTTTTTCTGACTTCTGACATTACAGGGATAATGTATTTGAGTATTCGTTGACTGAAGAACACAAATACTTTTACATGACAACAGAAAGCGAAACCAGTGGTGAAAATGTTGGAGTACTTCGGGTAAAACAGGTTGGCACTTTAATCTTAAAAAACCATTTCAGCTTCCATCTTTTTCTCTGAATTATTATTTTGTGTGCAATGCAAAAAGTTTCAAAATTTGATTTTATTTTATCACTTTTTTTTTTGTATTGCATGTTCTGTGCTGTGTATTTTAGCGGTTTCAGCCTGACGAATAACTCCTTATTGTCACCAGGGAAGAAAAAGTGAAAAAAGTTTCAGAAAGTGAAGGAAATCACTTCTTTGTAATTATACTTTAGTGAAGAACCGTACTCTAACCCAAGACCATTTTGTTCTTATTACTTTCGTCTACTGTCTTCATTTTTGTGATTCCAACTTCTATCTAAGCTACCAGCTAGCTATATCAGCAATTTCTCATTTTTCACGCCTTCTCTCTCTTTGTTTTTGCAACATCAAAGAGTTTATTCACCTTGACAATGTCAATCAGGCTGAAGTATTGGACTGTAATTTAGACTAGAAATTTGTCTGGTATAAATTTATGACAAATATTTAGCTGGTGAAAAAGAAAGATTCTTTTCGCAGAGGTAGTTAGTGCAAAAAAAAATTGTTTGTTTTAGTTGGAAAGAAAAGATAAACGTTGAAAAAAAAAACCTATGGAAACTACTGGGAAGTTTGTTGTTTATTCCAAGATTTTTTCTTTTCATTTTTTTTTTCGGATGATAATGGAGAATATATTTTGTAAAATTGTTGATTAGGCATTTCCACAAGAAAACTTCATAATAAGCTTTAGTTTGTTCAGTTCTATTTTTTTCAAAGACTATCGCAGTATATCATCGACGTGAGGGCAGTTATTATGAGTGATAGTTGTTGCTTGCTATAGTTTTTGTTTTTTTCAGCTTCAGCTAATTACTGATTTTACCAACTTAAAAATACTGATGTTTTTCGCAAAACAAAGAATCATCTTTCTTCTCGCCCCTTATTTGTATGTATCTTTCAATCCTGAAAAAAAAGAAAGCCAAATAAATAAATAATATGACAAAGTTTATGTGAATATTTGTTGGAGTGAAGAATAATGAATAATGCTAAAATAAATTGATGCAAGTGGAAAGCAGTGGTAAGAAAGCAAAAAATTTCAAACTCAGTCTTTTTTTTTTTTTTTTTTTTT
>UXUI01010093.1:4227-14620 GCA_900576705.1 Enterobius vermicularis
CTTAAGCAGGAATAAAGTTTTTGAGCAACCTAAATTACTTCGGAATCTTCTATTACCGCTAAGAAAAAATATTTTTATTTTTTGGAATAAAAATTGTTTGCCAGAAACAGCATTTAAAAATGTATTTGATGAGGAGTGAAGTCTCAGTACTACTCCTTCAAAACCTCTTAAACGCTATCCACTCATAATGCTTAATCTTCTGTTATCGTACTATCATAGTGAAAACATACTTTACTTCCTGAATAGTGTTTTTCGTTCAAATTTCCTAAAAAAATTGTCTTTTTTTAAATTTCTTGGTCTTTTTATCGTTTATTTGTTCGAAACCAATTCTTTAAAACCCATCTTTTTGTAAAAGTTACTAAACGCTTGACTTTCTTACCTTCCTGAACCAAAATTTTCGAGTTTGACTCAAAACCTCAGCTGCTTTATTTACAAGTTTCACAAGGCACTTAGCTTTTAGCTTATTTAGAGTCACAAAGTAACTCCGTTTTTTTTTTTTTTTTCAAAGAAAACATAGTTTGAATAGAAAATTTTTTACCAAACTTTTCAACACTGTTAGGGAACTTATATTAAGTTTTTAGTGAATACACAGATTTTCGAGGTCTTCTTTTTCAAGATCACTCATTACCATCTTTTTACAACTTCTTATCGTTAACTTAGCTGTACTTGATCAGGAAATAACACTTTCCTGACGACAAACCTAGAATTTGAGATAAACCACTATTATCACTTTATCATTTCATAAACAATGTATATTCTATAACGATCTTCGCTGACACTAAATGATAGAACGCAGTAAAAAAGAATTTGTGTTAAAGATGGATGAAAAAATTTATAGAAATAATCTAAGCATATCAGCATTGTATGAAAGTAGTTTATTTTCTGAAATTTTTTGAGCACTTTTTTTACAATTTGCAGTTTAAAACTTACTCATAATTATTTTTAAAAATTTGTTTTTTTTCGGCAATTTATATGAAATATGTGATATTACCGTAAAGCCTAGAACTTTTTCATAATTGCGAAATTCCCCTTACACGTCTTTATTAACAAGTAAAAAAGCAATGCATAAAAAAACTTTATTATATATCAAATGAAAATGAGAAGTTAGATTCGAAACATTTAAGTGAGAACCCTTGAAAAAAACAACAGAAGGAAAACTGCATTACTGTAGCACTTATAGAAAGCTTGTAGTAGCCACTAAGATCACATTTAATAGATTCAAGCCGAAGCAGTGCCAAATGTAACAGTTGAGACGAAAGCCACGGCATTCTCATTCAATACCAATCGTTCAATTTATATGAGAAAGTTTGGAAAGAATAAATAAATAAATAAATAAATAGTAATAATAGTTATAATGATACTGATAATAATAATAAAGAAAAAAACAAGGGAACATTATTTTCAAATTTGATCATCAACATACAAATCAAGTACTAAAGCAAGAAGAGGAAAATTATACACCTGCAGCCCAGTTCACTTTATGGAATTTGGGAAGAAAAAATAAAAGCTAAACGACAAGAGCAACAAAACAAAAAAAAACACTTTAATGAATTACAAAACCTGTTTAACAGATGATAACAGAAAAATGTAGCTGATTGTAAAGCAGCCAGAAGATTATCGCAATTTTTATCAAGTACTGACTACCGTTACTTGTTGTTCTCCAACAATCAACTGCTGAATCAACTACTGAAAAGAAAAAATTTAGTGATCGTTTTTAGCAAAATTCAATCTTCATTTTGAATCAAAAACAGCTGTTATCAATTTTATTCATATATTTTATCTACTCTCACGCAAAAGCTCATTTAACTTTATATATATATATATATATATATATATATATATATATAACGAAAATATAAATAAACCAATATACTTATATTGTATAAATTCAATCAAAGCTTCTTTTAATTACCCTACTTCTTTGCAGTTTGTTCAACGTTCTTACGACATTGAAAAAGTTACTAATATTGGAATGTTAAAAATGAAGTTCGCTTTGCTACCTGATTCATGTAAAGCTCCAATTACCAGCAACAACCCCATTCAAAGCGATTTACGAAGAACAAACTGTAGCGATAATATGTGCTCACTGAAGATGATTACGACGCTTTTAATATTATTACTTTCTACCGTTCACCTCTGTAAAGTACTGTACTAAACGTATAAATAATTTGAAAACTTGAATAACATTAATTGCATGCTACAGCTCTGTCATTTTGTTTCAAGTCCCAACATCGTATTAGCAGACCATAAATTCAATTACTAGAAGCTGTTCTCCAAGAGATTTTTGTCTGCTTTGTTCTCTTCACTTTTACATTATTCACTGTTCTTTGCTTCCACAAATCACTTCTTGCTCAGAGTGACATGCTTTTCACAAACTATAAACTTTTCACAAACTCCCACTATAAAACACGCAAGAGTTCTTAGCGTAATTCTTATCCTTCTGTTTCACAACTTTCATTTGTAAAGTTATGATGTATAATATATGACAAATAACATAATATATAATATATGCCTCTCTGCGGTTACCACTCTCAACTGCATTCTTAAGGTAGGCAGTTTGAACATCGAGGTTCTACAGGTGCCGCTGAGTTAAGAACTAAATTACAAGTTTCATTCAGTGTACTATGTATGTTGTTTTTTAAGAGAAGATGTTTTATTGTGTTTACTTGTTATGTTATAGGCTACATGTTGGAATTTGACTAGTTTAATTTACTAAACGCTTTGTGGTGTAAAAATGTTTAAGAAAATCTAAATTTTTCGGTATTTTTTTGTGGACTTTAGGTTCTTTCACTCGTTGTCTACAACAAATCCGTTTCAATTCTTTGGTAATAATTGTTAGCTAAGAGCCTCATTCTAAAAGTGTTTATTAAATTAAAAGTTAAGTTAATGCACAGCTAAGTAGCTTTTTTGAAAGGAAAGATGTTGGAAGAAACACTAGACAAAAAAATATTAGTCATTGCTGAGCAGCTGTGGTTAGAAAAATAAGTGTATCTTGTAAATTTGCTTATAATAGTTTCAAAATCAAACTAAATTGTCATTATTTTACAAGGGCTCTTTTCTAATCGGCAACTGTTACGGAGATGGGTACTTCTGAAGACTGTACAACAGACCTGGCCAAACGAACGATTAATTTTTTGACACTGTAGTTCAGAGATTTTCTAGCGACCGTTTAGATACAGAGAGATGCAAAAAGTGATTAATCAGCGTGAATTTCTTAGAATTCACGGCTATACACGCTTTTAAAAGTTTTGAAAAACAAGGGTTTTACAGTGATAAGAAGTTTATCGCTTTATTTCATAACTCTGTTGAGTTTCTATCTATTCAATTAGCATTTGTTATCCACGCAGCATGTTAACAAACGGTCATAATAAAATTTTTTTAATTTAAAATACAAGGTAAATTTTGAAAAGACTTCTAAAAATTATTTTTGTAGTAATATCAGATTCCTCCCCAAGTAAAAATTTTAAATTCTGTTTCTGCATCACAAAGTAATGTCTAAATAAAAAATTTTACAAGTTTGTATATAAAAGAGTATCTAGTTTTATAACCTAACCCATAAAAATATTTTTCTGTAACAGATTTTTCGTTCTACAATGCACGGTCTTGGTTCAAGTCTAAAACTATTTGCTCTCTTAAAAAATACGCGAAATCTTCTTTTCTTAAGAGATTAAGATTTAATAAGCCTCCAAAACACAAAAAGTATGAAAAAAAATTAGCAAGTTACATAACAGACGCCTCAAAACGGTTCAAGATCTATTATCTTTAAAACTTTTTAGAAAGATTTAATGAAATGACTCTAAAAGTTAATATATACTTGCACTATTAAGCAATGCTTGCCTTTTTTTGTTTTGGTAAAACTTACAGCGAAAGAATCATAGTCAACATGTACTTGAAATAGAATGCTCTATGACAGCTGTTGATCTCTCTATAAGTATAAGAAAATGGCTAACTTTGAGTTGCTAACGAGCACTTGAAAGTCCTCTGACGTGCCTCAACTTCACAGATAACTAAGATGAGAAATTGTGCGAAGGGTAATTATGCGAAATGCAGCTTTCCCATCCACAAACGTTTTAAAATTAACATGGCAGATCAAATAACGCTACAAAAGCGTTTGATGTTTTTTCCAGCAGCCTACTTTTGACATTTACCTGGCTTTAGTAATTTTCGACTTGCTACCAAACAAATCCACGTATAAATAAAAAGATAAAATGATCGCTAATTAACCAAGTTCCATTACAACGTGAAGAAGAATAATGAAAAAGTAGGATTAGATATGTAAAACCAAGAAAGTCTTAGCGATATAAAGCTTTATTTTGACGTTTGTTTGAGCAAAGTTTTTCAATTTACTATTTTAACTTTGCTTAGCAGCTTTTACAGTAAGAAGTCCAGCAGTGATATTATTAGTACGGTCACGTTCAAGCCATCTTTGGCACTGTAAAATTTAGATAAGCAATAGAACTTCGACCAAGTAACTTAGTTTTATTATAAGCTTGAAAACTGATAGTTAAAATATATTAGTGCGTAAAGAACTAAACGCACTAGTTCTCTTCTTGCAAAAATGCTGGCCAAGTTGACTGTCAATTTATAAGAAAAACTGCCAATTATTACCATTGACTGACATCATACAAATCGCTTTACCTCCACTCTATTTTCACTGAGCAACACTAATACAGCAAAGTGCTGTTCCCTGATGGGAAAAAGTTGTTTACATGCGACGACCAAAATACCTTAACCAAAGGTTGCCGTCAAAACTTAAGTTTTTTAATATCAAAAGAAAGCGATCTTTATATAAATGTAGAAAAGATTTAGTTTTATATTTTACACAATTATTAAAGTGTAAGCACCAAATAATTTCGACCACTGATTCTACTTTTTCATAATTTTATCGCGTTGAGGCGTAAAACTATAACTGAAACATGAACTACGAGAAATAACTCTCAGAAAAATAAGCTTTTTTTTTTTATTTATAAATTACTCTCGAAGACTCGGCTAAATAGAAATACATGTCTGCTGCAACAATTCGAATTGCTTGGATAAAAAGCTTGTTACAAGCGTTGCTGCGGAACGGTCCTCACTATTCAAAGCTCCCATTATGAAGAGAGTTCTTAGAAAGCTCTAATGACGGGCAAATGAACCGTACTAATCAAACTAAGCGTAACCTTAAAAATTGTACGTCATTTTTTTAAGTTTAAAATAAACACTTAAATGTTCTTTTCATTTCACTTTGAACAAAATTTAGAGCTCTAGGGTTTATAAAAGCTGCAAGTCAGTGCAACTAGAGAATGAACCCATCTTCACGTGGAATCAACTGAGATCTTGCGAAAAATAACTTACACGTCTAATGTCGTGGCCAACAGATAGCTTACTGAATTTAAAGAGTAAATCCCTTCGTCCACTCATTTTGATGTCCTACAGGATCTGGGTTCTACAACTATTACTGTCAGCGCAATTAGCCCTTGCTGCTCACAGCACCAACCGTTAGCTATTTAAGTTTCATGCACAAGTTTAGGACGCCATCTATTCTTAAAACTTTGACGAATGACCACCTCTTTCTGGTGCTGCAATGAAACCACCAATGCACCTATCTATGGAGAACTCACTCGACACTCTGTCCTTCGCCTTTCTTGCTGAGCAAACTAAACCTGAGCAAACGTGTGACGGCGAAGGTAATTAATTTCCTTGAGTAATTTATTCGCATACTTTGAAATGATACAGCAGAAATTAACCTGAAGAGAGCAGCCTCAATAACTAATGTAAACTCCGTAGCGCAAACAAACAATCAACAAGAAATAAACTCAATTACTCCTCATTGATAAAAATTGAACAGTAAAGAATAGAGAACTACCTACGGGCATGCACAAGAGGTGGTACAAAGCACGACGTACGCAGGTAGTTCTGAAATGTTGAGCTCCACGGCCTATTTGTACACTTGAGCGATCCCTGTAGTGGTCCTTCCTGTCGCATCTCCGAGAGCTTCCTTTCCGAGAACAAATGGTAACTAACCAGTTTTCGTTTTAAGTTTGCCGTATCGCATATAGGCACGACAAACAGAGGCGAACCAATTACGCCTGAGCGAAATGAACTTATAGGTACTAGGAAATAAGCTTCAGTGAAGTTAGGAATCTGAACCATTTTATCAATAAAAATCTAAGAATATAATTAATAAAATAATGAGAATAAAATGTACGCAATTTACTCAATAGAAAATTTAAAATATTTAAATAGGATAGCTGGTACAAATATTTGATTTAAAAATCCCTCAATGTTCGTCTCTTTCTTCTTCAACGCTGTGCTGCTCTTTGGGTATTTTCACATATACATTTTTGGTGTTTTCTTTTGTGTGCCTCGCTTCAGGACATTGCTGTGAAGAAGGAAGTGACGGAAAGCATAGATGAATGCCCAACTTATGTCCTCCCGCCTCGGTATCCTTAAAGCAATTTGGTAAATAATACCGTAGCTCTCTATCCTGAAATACTAATTCAAACTCTAGTTTTCCGGCTTCTAGCCTTATCACTTCAGCCTCTACTACAGCTCCTAATTCTAGCACCCTCCAAAGTCTTATCCTGTCGTCGTAGATCCTTTCCTGGCCTTTGAAACCGTCTCCAGTAATTGCAGTTTCTTCAGGATTAATCTTGACATAACTTGCCATAGCCAAAATGTAAAACGGTCCTTCTCCCGCTTCAACGTGGAAATCCTTGGCTTGAACTGGTGATCTCAAGGTTCCCTGATGAAGAAAAGATTTAATGGATACCCACCCATGAATCAGTATAAACCTAACCGTCCCGTGTGTCTTCCCTACTTGATACGATTTCACTATTACTCTATCGAACGAGTTCAATAAGTCATTTTTCACGGTTTGCATAATTAAAGAAGCTGTACAAATGATGTTTTTATAATCCAAATCATCTGCATCTAAGGCAATAGTTGCAAAATTGCGACATACCTGACAAACAATATAGATTGGCTTCTTTTCGAGAACAGTCCCCCTCATTCAAGTGAGAACATATTGACTTTTGAGCATCATATCAAAATAATTGAAACACGCACAAGCAAACGTTTAAGTACCACGCAAAAATCGAAAAACGTGGTGTAGTGAAACTTGTCTCCTCACTTATCGCACCTAGTTTGAAATACAGTTCTTATATCGGCTACACCAAACCATTCTTACTTTTCCTGTTGTAAATTCCTAATAGTCAACCTACTGTACTGATGCGCTTACAATCCCTACCCTTTAAGTCGTAATCTCTTACATTATTTATAGTAAAGATTGAAAAACCAATTTATTTCAATGCTGATATCAAAGAGCAAATACTTATAACGATGAGAAACACAAACCATAAAATAAGACTGGTTATTGACCAATTAAAATTATCGAGGGGACAGATAGAAGAATTATCGAAAAAAAGATGTAAAGCGAAGAAAGAACGTGTCTAACACCAAAAAATAGATTGTTTAACCAACAAACTAAGTGAATAGAAACTTAAGAAAAAGAAAAACTAATCTTGGAAATCAGAGTAAAAATTTCAATCGAATAGGAGGAGAAGATAGTCAACGAAAACTGGTAATTAATAGATAGATCAACAAATCAAAAAAATTCTGGCTTTCTCTACCCCGGATTTTCACACGCTAATTTTGGTAGACCAGATAATAGCCTGACCTTTACCTTGTAGATGGGGTGATCAAGTATCCAGAGGTTATATTGGATTTGGAGGTCCAGCAGTCAATTACCCGGAAGTGTTCTTTGATTCTGGGAGGTCCTACTACTCTCTCATCTAATTCTTACAAGGCTTAATGGAATGTCAAAGGTGTGAATTTACAGTTAAAACATTATTGTAGTGTCAACTACAACACTTCCACTGCACAAAATATTATAATCCGCCAGAAGAAGTATAGAATTTGATAAAATCATTAAGCGCGACGGAATCTATTTGACTGTCAAGATCTTTGAGCAGTTGTCTCCAAAGTTGGCCCCTTTCCAATAAGGCTCGGCTGCCTAATATAATTATTCCTTCTCGTGCACGAGTGAGGGCGACTGTAAGGCGTTGATCATGGAACAAAATTTTTCCTGTTTTGTCGTTAAGTACAGTTGCCAAACGAGTTGTCAGTGACATGACTATATCCGCCTCCTTTCCTATAAAAGAATTCACTGTGTAGATTAATATTTGCTCATCTAGGTTCCTTAAATCTCGTACCGTCAAACTGTAATAGCAGAGTATAACAAATTTTACTAAATTTTGTTGTTGTATTAAGTTGTAGATCAATCGGACTGCCTTTATCTGCTCGGCATTTGTCAAGCTAAGTAATAGGGTGCAGAGTTCTTTTCCAGGAACGTCTAAAAATAGCATTGGTATTTCATTATATGGGTGAGGGGAACCCCAGCTGTCTCCACAATGTCCTTTCTTGCTTAGTGGGTATTGGAATGACTTCTGAACCGTAGAGGACTCTGAAAAAAACTCGTGCTAGCGTAGGATAAAAACAATACAAACTTTTCAGTGCAATCTAAATAATCGTCTTGCGGCTTAAAAGTTTATCGACGCAACCTTCATGTCCGACTGGTACTATCTTGTTTGGTGATGATCTCGTGTAAAGAGGTAGTTGCTTTATATCGCTAGTCAAGAATAATTTATTGATTGCTGGATATTGTAGATTAAGACTCGAAAGATTCAAGTGAGTAATTAAACCAGCTTCGTCGATAATCATTTTTTCACGTGGCAGTTTTCTTCTCTAAATTGATCCAGGAGTGCTGAGATTATCGCTACAATTTCAAAAATAATCCTAGGATGACGGTAGGCTAAAATTTTTTCCATTGCGAAATGTTTGCGGAACTTCTCTCCATTATGTGGGAGGCGCTCTGTTAAATATTTTTCTATATTTTGTCGTTCATCCTTTTATCCTTTTCCATATGTTCCCTTGTTTTTTTCCAAACAACTTGCAGGAGCTCCGGAATACGACAATTACTCCATGCTTCTTTTTCTTCTCTGATCAGGATAAGTTCGGCGGTAGTCGATTGTAGAAACAGTAAATGGCTTGTAGGTAGACTACTAACGCACTCAAAAAGCGATTTTGCCAAATTTTGGACCGCGTAGTTCGTCGTAGCTGTGACGAGGATGATGCCTTCTGTGTTTGTATACCAGTACCATAAGGCAACTGCTGCCATAAACGTTTTTCCAGTGTGCTGGTGCCTGTTGGAATAGAATTGGAGTAGAACAGGTATTTCATTTGTTTCAGGGATCCATACACTTTCATTTGTTCATTCTCCAGTAGAACTGTTTTATTAGGAGTTTGAAAACTGATTCTCGTCTGAGTGAGAAATATTGGTAGGTTTCTTTTCCTCAAAATACAAGACAATACCGGATGGGTTCCTTCGTTCATGATATAATTTAGTCGTCGGTATTTGGTGAGACGAATATTTTGCGGCCGGTGTTATCTGTGTCCGGGTAGAATTGGCAGCCGATGTCTTTAACTTCTAATTCCAAAGTGTCTTCTAGGACAATATTATTGATAGTCATTTCGAACCCGCTTCTCTGGCGTCAAATGTCATAGCCAAATGGTTCCATCCAAAGAGTCGTTCAAGGCGCCCACACCCGTAGTCTTCTAGCTAATATTTGCAACTCCTTTTGGTTGCGAGGTGGCGGGATTTATAATATTAAGATGGCACTTGGATCCGAAGTGGAAATACCTTCTACAAAAATTGAGATTGCTTTGTAAGTCGTAGAGTAATACGTCTCTACTAGTCGGTTTCGGGAGAAAATAGCTGATGTTAATAGGAGTTCTTCATAGAGCCGAATTCGTGTGATCGTCATTGGGCCTGGTTGAAGCGGGTTTCTAAAAATTCCTTCAACGTCATATTAAAACCTGGCGGTTTTAATAGCCCAAATTTGGTGAGCAGGAAGTGACTTTCTTCAAGGTTTTTCTTTCTCATATTTCTTCAGTAAGAAATAATTCTCAAAGAATAATTCACTCTCGGGTAATATAGTTGTCTTCAGACCTACGATCTCCTCAGGTACTGGTAAATGGCTATAAAATTCTCTTAGTTGAGTGTCATACAGCCTTTGTTGGGCGTATAATCCATTAAAGACGACGTTCATATATGTCTTCTGTCCATTCTTAGTGTTTTGATATTGCATATATTGAACGACGCATGATATCCACGCTTCATTCCGCCAGTGTATCATTTCGTAAGATCTAGCATGAGTGATGGAAATGATCATTTGATTTTTCCACCAATCGCGGATTTTGTCTTTCTTGAATCTTTGAATATCTTGTTCTATCCCATCAAACATGGTCACTGCATAGGTACGCACGAGGATGAAATCAAAAGGTCAATACCAAGGCATCGAATAAACATTGGAGGGAGCTCTTGTCGACTGACGGCCCCATATATATATTTGAG